>JAJIBD010003010.1:0-197505 GCA_021461705.1 Cryptotis parvus
CTAACATAGACTATGATACCAAACTTGGAGGGTGGAGGAGGAGCAAGACTTAAGGAAAGTGTAGCCAAGGCAATTGGTTTAGAATAAGCTTTTAAATTATTTCTGAAGGGACCGAATTTTCTTTGATTAGAAATCTAATGTGATGGTGGCGGGACAAACAATAACTGGCCCGAGAACCTACAAATCCTGTCCAGGACCCACTTGGAATTCAGTGTCTATCTGCAGCCGTTACAATGAAACAAGGATACCAGTTGAGAGCATTGTTGGCCTCGTTGGCTCATTTCCAAATCTGCTTGCAGGTCTAGTCACTGGTTTCTCAATGCAGTGGTGTTATCTGCGAGGGTTATTATTCCAATTTACAGCAGCCTCTGTCCTGGCTGCCATACCACTAGCTCAGTCACCCTTGGAGTAATAGTCTCTGAATTTTGGTTTTACAAACCGAAAAACTACCATATAAAGAAAATACACAGTGGTGTTTTTCATTCTTGGAAATATTGTTTCTTAAGCAGAAGAATGACCATGAGAGAGACATTAAAGACCTTGATTTCCTTCTAGTAATTAATTGCCAAAAATTCCTGTGTATTAACTGTAATGGGGGTTATAGATTAAAATATCCATATGGCGTTATCAAAAGGTTCTCTTTAACACTCTTGCACCTTATTGCTTTTTGCATGTTAAACCTAAAAACAGCAACAAGAACTCAGATCAATGAGAAATAAAACCAAAGTCTACCATGTATGAAAACAGTTTTGTGTAAACTAAACCAAGTAGTGCTCTGAATCTCAGCCATTCTGGAACACACAGTCTCAGACTGATCTAATTGATATGGCCTCTGCACTTGGTTCTGCAAACCATAGATCTGAGCTCAATGAGTGGGCCTCATTCTTTTCATTTCTCATTAGTAAAGAAGGTAAACAGTTTTCCTTCACACATGAGCACATCATCTTTTTTATTTTTATTTATTTATTTATTTTTAATATTTTATTTTATTTTTAAAAATATTTTAATATGCCACTGTGATATTTACAGTGAGGCTCTTAGAAGCAACCAGATGCCATTGGGCTACACTGGCACGTGATAGGGTCAAATGGAAATGTTACTGGCATCCACTCGAGCAAATACGTGAATAACGGGATGTCAAGTGATCAAGTGATCAAGTGACATATGCAATTACAAAGATGCTTATGTTTGGGTTTCAGTCATACATTGTTCCAGCACCCATCTCCCCGTCAGTGCCCATTTCCCATCACCAATGCCCCATTCCCTTCCCCTCCCCTAGCCTGCCTCTATGGCAGGTTCTTTATCCCTTTTCTCTCTCTCTTTCTCTCTCTTTCTCTCTTCCTTCTCTTACATATTGTGGATTGCAATACATACACTTAGAGGTTATCATGTGTATCTTTTTGCCCATATTTAATGCTCAGTTCTAGGTTGGTATTAGCACTTTCGACAATTATTAGCACACTGTTCCCTTCTCTGTCTTACCTAGCCTCCAACTCACACACACTTTTGTGGTAATTTCCACCTTTAACAAAACCTCCGGATACATGTTTCACCTGACATTGGATATTGGTGTCATAATATGTATGTATATATGTCATTCAAATAACTTCATTCATTCTATATCTGTCTTTTCCTTCTGGCTAATTTCATTCAACATTATCCTCTCCAGGTCCATCCATTTATAGGCAAATTTCATAGCTTCATTTTTCCCAACAGCTGCATAGTATTCCATTGTGTAGATGTACCAAAGTTTCTTTATCCAGTTATCAGTTCTCGGGTACACGGGTTGTTTCCAGATTCTGGCTATTGTGAATAGTAAACACATCATTGTTCTTGTTTATAATAAAGGGTGTTATAAACAATAAGAAAGGGGCTATATCATATAAGGGGCCTATAATGACTTTATTATTCTTTTTATATAATCTAACCTAAAGGACTGTTCCAGTTTTTTGATTCCCAGATCACATCAAGTTAACTAGCTGTGATGAGCAGAAAGTGGTACATTCTCTTGATACCCTGGCAGTGGGGGGTATAAAAAAGCCCAGCCAAGATCCAGGGATCCGTTGTGTTAGCCTTTAGAAATCCAACAGTTTGGGGAAAGTTGGCACATCCTCTTTGAGAAAATAAACACATCAGTGCATGCACTTCACAAAAGCAGAACAACCTGATTGAATTCCTTCATAGATACTACTCCCAACAGGTATTGCCTAATTCTTCAGAGGTCTGGGTATCCATTTTGTGGGTTCCCTACTTTAAGCTTCTAAGATTTATTTTTTAAAAAGAATCTTTCCTTTGTTCATCTAGCTACAGGCTGTTTCCTGAAGATACCTAGATACCATCTTTACATTTTTCAGTGTATGTATGTGTTTAAGGCACATAACTATGAACTGTTTATGAAGTGATTTTTAGGTTTTGAACTATGTGCATTTTAATAGTAATTTGTTCATCAGATACTAAGAAGGTCTACCATGTAAGGCACTATTCTGAATCTTCAAAATAGACAACAAAGAAAGAAGAAAATTTCAGATGATAACAAGTTGTAGGAAAAGATAATGATGATAAGATTATATAATGGTTATATATGGTAAGATTTTATATGGTTAGATTATATAAAAAGAATAATTCTGATTTCTTCTTCTTCATGTCAATAACTATTTAGCCAATCCTATTAAATAAATACTCCAGCGTTGAATCAACCAAAGTGAGAGAATTATTTCAAGTAATTGGAGACTGGTAAATCAAGTCTAAAATCTGTAGTGATAGCATCAGGAGTGGGTAGAACTCTTGAGCACTTACTATAGGTTTTCTTGGTTGGCAGAGCTATCTGTTCAGGTAATCCTCAGGTCCGCTATGAAAGTTGTTGAAATGGTTGTTTCCAATTCACTCTAATATCTGACCAAAATTTCCTCACATTGAGTCAACTGATTTAAGCACATTTACAAAATAATTTACAGCAAAACCCAGATTAAAATTTTATTCATTAACCCTTATGTTGACCCAAGAAATTGACCATCACAATATACCTCTGAGTTTCCCCAAAGCTGTGGGAGAAGGTTACATGCCTGTTAAACCTAAATGCTTTGAAGTGAGCGATGCTCACTTCAAAGTTTCTTTATTATGCTGTCTGAGAATTTTCTCAGGGTTGCAGTAATTCAAGTTCCACATGATCGTTCCAAAATGGTGCTAGGTCCTGTCTTATAAGGATAACCTGCCTATTTATGAGCTTTGTGTTTGTGTGTGTGTTTATTCTATAAATCTCTTTTAAAACTTCCCCAAACTTTCTGTTTATGGGATAATATTACAAATAAATAAACTCCATTCAAGTCCATTAAATAAGGTATGCCTTTGATAAATTCATTTCTTGATCTCCCTCCTTCCATACCAACCAAAATGTGTCCCTAAATATACAAAAACAAATCATCCATCTGCTCATTTTCTAAAAAATTAGCATAGCATGTAAAGCCTTAACTGAAAATTTAATATCATACCTGCTCTGCTCTTGTCTGAAACTTCAACAGTATTTAAGTTTTCCCCATATTAATTTTTCTACACTGGACTTCTGCTTCTACTTGTTCCTTAAGCACATGGCCTTGCATTACCCTATTGCCTGCATAATTTCCTCCCATATTCTTTTTTAAAAAACATTTTATTATACTACCGTGAGATATACAATTACAACGTTGTTCATGTTTGGAGGTTTCGGTCACATAGTGTTCCAGCACCCGCCTCCACCAGTGCCCATTACCCACCACCAATGTCCCCAATTCTCTCCCCCTCCCATAGCCTGCCTAAATGGCAGGTTCTTTATCTCTTTTCTTTCTCCCTCTCTCTCCCTTCCTCCTCCTACACATTGTGGGTTGCACTACATACACTTGGAAGCCATCATGTGCACTTTTTTGCCTGTATTTAATGCTCAGTTCTATGTTGGTATCAGCCCTTTCGACAACCTCCCATATTGTTACATGACTAGTCCAGTCTCACTATTTAGATCTCTTTCAAATGCCATTGCCCCAGAAAGACTTTCCTAATCACCCCTAATTAACAACTCCTTCATGGCTTGAAAGTCCATTACCATCATTATCTTTTCCTACAACTTGTTATCATCTGAAATTTTCTTCTTTCTTTGTTGTCTATTTTGAAGATTCAGAATAGTGCCTTACATGGTAGACCTTCTTAGTATCTGATGAACAAATTACTATTAAAATGCACATAGTTCAAAACCTAAAAATCACTTCATAAACAGTTCATAGTTATGTGTCTTAAACACATATGAAGAACTCCGAGAGAGAGAAAGACACAAAAGTATGCTGTCTTCAAAAACTCTCAAGCTCATTTGCCAACTTGGCAAGGCACAAGCCTCAGGCAACCATATGCTAATGTACAAGCTCGCAAAGCAGAGCAGAGAAGTGATAAAGGAAGACCTCAAAGAGAGAAGAGCAGCAATACTGGCCTATGCAGCAGAAGCCTAGAGAAGCATTTGCAATGCCTGCCTGACCTTCACCAACTACAAGACCAAGATGACTGCCCTCGATGTCCTGATGGATCTATCACATCTTCCTGAAAGGCAATGGAGAAGATTATCCATGACTTCTACTTGGATCTCTTTGATAACCATGTTCACCTGCCCACATATCAAATTCAGCAGGATGGATATGTTTTTCTCAACATTCTCCCTTCTGAAATCTGACATGCCATTTCATTGGTAAAGAAGTGAACAGCACCCGACCCAGACAAAGTCATACTTAAACACCTGAAGAATATGCCGTCAGTACTCATGAATACACTGGCTCGGCTCTTCACACGCTACCTTTCTGAACACAAGGTTCCCTCCCAATGGAAAACCAGCAGGAAAGTTCTAGTTCTATTTTTCAAGAAGGGAGACTTCCATGACATTGGCAACTATCACCCAAAGAGGAATTGAAAGAGCTATGCTTGGTATATCACGCTTCACTCAAGTGAGAAAAGGAATCTGGAGTTCTGACCTCCATTTACGATCCAGAGCCAGGGACGCTGCCTCGTTTGCCAAGGTGCCGAAAATCAGATGGGCTGGACAGGTAATGCTATTTGGAGATGACCTCTGGACTAGAGCTATCATTGACTGGGTCCCATGAGACGTCAAAAGTCACGTGGCCGCCCACCTACAAGATGGTCAGACTTCTTCGTCAAGACCCTGAAAGAACGATTTAAGGCTCTTTGTATTCTTGGAGCAAGCAGATGCCATTGGGCCACACTGGCACATGATAGGTTCAAATGGAAACGTTACTGGTGCCTGCTCTAGCAAATCGATGAATAATGGGATGTCAAGTGATCAATTGAAAGACATACATGGTGAATATGGACTTCACTAGCATTGGGATGTAGGAGTCAAGATACTAAGAGGTCAATAAGTGTTAGAGTAGCTGTCTATCTGGACCTCAGATTATAATGAAAAACAAATTACCCCATAACAGTAACCAAATATGATGATTTAAACAGGCTCAGCTTCATAATTCCTAAACCCTTGGCTCTTTACACCATCCTTCAAGGTAGATCTACTTCCTGTATGACTAATGGTGGATGATAAGAGGCGGTTGGAGGATGCCCTTCCCTTCCAGCTGACCCAGCAGCCTCCACACCTGCCCTCAGACATTTCAACAGACCCAGTTCCACATCTCCAGAACTGTGCACCCAGGCGCCCAGTTCAGAACAGCTTTGCATCAAATTTTATGCTGTCCACAGTTTACTTCATATCACTTTGTGAAGTAGGGCAGGGAAGGAAAATACAAATTTCCAGCTTAATTTCTCAGAGAGTACCATGATGTTAGCCACAATATTCACATAGAAGTATAGCAAACCCTACAGGGAAGACAGTCACACACTAAGGTCAATGAGCACTAATCAGCTCAATAATTCTTCAGACAATGACATTAGTAACACCATTGTGAGGAAGTATAATGAACTCAAAGAAATGATAGCATGACTTGTCATCAAAGCACAACATAAAAGTGCTGAAATGAGAAAGCTACAAGCAGAAATGAAGAGTATTGTGACATAACCAACTCAATAGAAGCTTTGAGCAGCAGATTAACAGCAACTTTCTGTAGTCTGACCTGGTCAGACTGAAATGTTATGTCCCTGGAATGCTCTCATGAATGATGGTCCTAAAACAGTGACTATAACAGCAGCATAGAATTTGGAAAAATTATTCATATGTATACAGTATATCATACAAGACCAAAACATTTTCCCAGTCCTGGATTCTTGCTAGCTAGCAGAACAGATATGGAGTAATTCTGAGGCTATTTTTGGTATTAAGTGTTCTTTATATTAATATGTACCTTAGTAATTTTATGTGTACTTTATTTATTGACTTATCTACTCATTACCATAAATTTTACCCTCAATGATAAAGTCAGAAACAAAATCAGAACCTATGTAAAATGTTTGATTACCTTTATCTGTTTTGAGTCTTTTCATTATTTCTATTCTTCATTGCAAATCTCTATAGATAGCAAAGATAGTTATAGTGATGCTTTACTGCCATCATCAAAGGTTATAAATCAATGGCCCCGTGGTTTGTATCTACCTCAAGTTAGACACCTGTTGAGAATTTTGGGCTCTTTTAAATCTTTAAATACTCTGGGCACTACAAAATAAAGTGAATACTGAACTAAGATAAAAATTTCCCTACTGGTTGAAAAGATAGTAAACTGTATAAAGCTTGCCCACTGACAACCTGTGTTTGATCCACAGCTCCACATATAGTTCACCAGCACTGCCAGGAGTGATCCCTAAGCATAGAATAAGCCCTACGCACCTCTGGATATGGCTCAAATCTTCTCTACCCTCCTCTAAAAACTCATTTGTTTCCATATCAAATTGCTATTATTCAAGATCCTCAATGCTTTATTTTATGTGTTACCATATCTTATCATGTGAAAAAATCAAGTTCACAGACTAGCCATTTGTGACTTGTCACTTTTCTTCCCATTGTTCATCGATTTGCTTGGGCGGGCACCAGTAGCATCTCCATTTATTGAGAATGAGGTTCATTTTTGTTACTGTTTTTGGCATATCTAGTACACCACAGGTAGCTTGCCAGGCTCTGTGGAGGTACATCCCTGGGGCCCAGTCCTTTTCAATGTCAGACCATCAACCATCCAGGGCCCACAGGGAAGAGCTCTGGGTATAGACAAGCCTGTCTCCTGTCTGCCACCTGCCGACACAGCCAGGCACTGTAGCCACACATGCAATTTATCATTAATATTTTTCTTCCTTGGATCTAAGTCTGCTAAAAGCACCAAGGCAATAAACCACAGACTAGCAGCAACAAGAATTCTTGTCCTTTCAGAGAAGGGAACAACGTGCTTATAATTGTTGAAAGGGCAAATACCAATCTAGAACTGAGCATTAAATACAGGCAAAAAGATACACATTGTAACCTCTAAGTGTATGCATTACAGTGCACAATACATAAGAGAAGGAAGAGAGAAAGAGAAAGAGAGAAAAGAGATAAAGAACCTGCCATAGAGGCAGGCTAGGGGAGGGAGGAGGGAATCGGGGACATTGGTGGTGGGAGATGGGCACTGGTGGAGGGATGGGTGCTGGAACACTGTATGACTGAAATGCCCAAACATGGACATCTTTGTAAGTGTGTGTGTGTGTATATATATGTGTGTGTGTGTGTGTGTGTGTGTGTGTGTGTGTGTGTGTGTGTGTGTGTGTGTGTGTGTATCACGGTGGTATAATAAAATATTAAAAAAATTTCAGGACAAAAAAGAATTCTTGTCACTTAAGCTTTCAGAGCTATGATCAGCCTTTCATGGCATGGACCCTTGAGTCCCACCAGCCCTACTTGTTAGACATCCAGCCACATCTGATGTCCACTTGTTTGGAAGGGAGTAAATCCCCACCACCTGATTTCTTGGGGAGTCATGGACTAAGGCTGCAGTGAGAAATTGCCCTTTGCAGGAAAGTATAAGCAGTCCAAGGCCTTACTTAGGCCTTGTGTGTCTTTGTATTTCTCATAGGAAATAATTTCAGGAGCACAGAAATAATGAAATAAAAATGGATTTTATTTGAAAGGTTTTTTTTGAGGAAGGGGAAGGAGGGAGAGAGAAGGAGAAAGAGCAATGAGCTCAAGAGAGAATGCACGCTTCTCAAAAGGTGGAGTACCCTAGTAGAGATCCCAGCAATAGCTAAGAAACCATGAAAGGCACAACTGAAGAGGGCAGATGTGGGTGACACATGTTCGGGTTTCATATGCGCTTGGCCACATGAACACAAGCAGCACATGGGCTCAGGCAGCATATTCACATACTTCCTTTGTTCAAATGGTCTTTTATAGGGTTTTTCTCATGTGGGGCTTTCTACCTAGAGTTCATTGCTAGGGTGATTGAAAGAGGGTAGAGTTGGGATGGTCTTCTTTGAAACCCCTTTTCTTGACCTTTGTTCCTGCTGAAGCTTCTTTTTGGAGGATGGGACCAAGTCTTCTTCCAAGGCTAGATAAATGTCTCATCAGATGTTAGTTCCTGTGCTCACAAGGTGGGTTCTGACAGCCTTAGTTATTACTTGTTTATTACTTCCCAGGAATTTTATTGCCTCAGAGAGAGCTCATGAATTTGCAGGAGTGTTTAAAATGTGGAATATAAATAGCCAAAATGAAGCTGAGCTCAGAAGCTGGCAAAGAGAAACTGAGGCTTCATTTTTCCCCTAGTTCTCAGGAATCTGTGAGCTCGGTCTGGAGCAAGAAATAGGTTTTTTACAAGAAAAAAAAAGTCAGTCTTGATCTCCACCCAGGATCCCAGTTTCATCATCAGTCCTCATGGAAAAGAAAGTTAGATTGATCATCATCTGGAGGCCTCGTTTAATAAGCTCTGATCTGCCTAAACTCTACTCTTGCTGAATTTGTTTGCTATACCATGGCTTGAACCCTATGAGGTCTGGATTTGGCCTCCTTTCCCGGAAGCTTCAGAGCAGACTCCGCCCAAATTTAGGAGTTAAGAAGCAGTTGATCTCCAAAATAAAGGAATGTATTCTGCTTGCCTCTATACAGTTTGCTTTTTTAGGATTATTTTCCCCCAAACTGTCCCACTTGATACCTTCTCGTAGGTAAGACTATGCTAATAGGATGTTGTTAAGGGAAATTGCTTGGGCATTTTGATGTCCTGCTTTCATGTTTTTATTTTCTTCTCTCCTGGATGCAACTTCCCTTTTTTAGAGGATCAAGCCATCCCTTTGCCTACACTGTGCATCTCAATGGGTTTCCTGAAATGTGCCTTTAGGTTGGTGACAGAATAGCTTCTTTATCCCAGGTCTCCCTTTATGCATACCTGCAACAAAAGTTTTGAGAAATCAGGAACGAGTTTACCCTTCAATGAATAGGTCATATTGGAGAGTGGGGAGAACTTGGATTTCCTCTCTTGATTTGGGTGCTGCTAAGAAATGTGCACGGAAATTTTTGGAAACCATGAAGCTGCAGACTTTCTACTTGCAAAGTAGCAATTTGGTGCAACTCAGTAGAGTTTCTTGAGCAGTTTGGTACTGCCTGACCTGACCTGGCCTCACCCTCACATTTGGCAGTTGTGCTCATCAGACTTCACCTCTCATTCTCACAAGATGACAGAGATGGATCAAAAGCAGAGAGCAGAGTATCACAGGATACGCCTAAGTAGCAGCCTGATTAACAGGCTAAGGATGCAAAAAGGATGTCTATCACCATCACTCCCCAGCCAAAGGCCTCTCTCTGATTCTCTGGGAGATGCCTGACGACCTTATAGCCTATCACTCTAAGTAGGCTTTCAAGGTTCCTTTTTGGTGTTTTTGTTGATAAGGCCTTAAAATTTCCTTTTTTAAATTCTTTGAATTGCAGAATCTTATGCTTTTCCTTCTGTAATGTCTATCCCCCTTTCTGTAGTTTATATAATCTCACTGATATGGCCAGAAGGGAGGGTCATATTCTCTTACATTTTGTTCTTTTTCTAAATTTAGTAACTTTGAAATTGCAAATTTATTCAGTTTGAGTTTCAGGCATTCAATGTTTCAACACAGCTCCCTTTGCTAGTATCTACTTTCCTTCAACAATGTCCCCTTTCCCCATTTACCTCCCACCAAACAATCTGCTTCTCTGAAAGGCATTTTTCTTAAAAAATAAGTTTTTTAGTTTTGGTTAACAATGTTGTTGTTTATAGGATTCATACATAACAGTTTACAATCTTTCAGCTCTACCTCATCCTCCTGGGTAAATGTTCCTCTCTATTGTAGATATTGCCTCATTCCTGTCCTAGTCCTTAGCCTCCTCGAGTGGCGTGTTTCCTACTGAATATAGTTTTCACGTTCTTTGTTACATTGTCTTGGAGTATTTGTTATTCAACCATTATGTTTCTCTATATCTCACGTATGAGAGAGATCATTCTGTGTCAGTGTCCTTTTGATTAACTTCACTCTGAATGATACACTTCAGGTTTCCAGTGTAACAGCAAAGTTAATGACTTTGTCTTTTTTATAGCTAAATAATATTCTTTTGTGTATACATATAATAGTTTCTTTATCCAGTCATCTTTTCTTGGACAGTCAGGCTGTTGTAGACAATGCTGCATGGAACATCGGTATACAAAACTTTTTCTCCACTTTGTTTTGGAGCCCTTGGGGTATAGTCAAAGAAGTGAAGTTGTTGGCTTAAATGGAAGCTCAATTCCTAGATTTTTAAAGAATGCTCATATTGTTGCCAGAAGAGATGAGCAGTCAACATTCCCACCAGCAGTGAATGAGTCCTTGTGTATCCCCATGCCAGCACTGGTTGTACTTATTCTTCTTGATGCATGCAGTCTCTGATGGAAAATGATATTGCATTGCTGTTTTGATTTGCATCTCCCTGATGACATGTGGTGCAGAGCATTTCTTCTTATCTAGCATGTTGTGTTTTTTTACTAGCATACTAGTCCATCAGGTTTTAATTGTATTATTATACAACAATGTTCCCAAGTAAGTCCAGTAGTTTGTAAATCTCTGAGTAGAAATTTTATACATTGCAAAAACATTGTAATACAAGTATGCAACAGAACACCTAACTATAATAAAGAGACTAAGCTGGGAATGTTTTTATAAAGTTGTGCATGTGTGTGTGTGTGTGTGTGTTTAGCACCAGCGATGGAACCTGGAGCCTCCCACATTCAAAATCAAGCACTCAATAGTAGCTGTGCCAGATGCTCGGCCTGTTATTGGCAGGGCATTGTTGCTTATCACAAAGCAGAGAGTCATTATATACTTGAGATGGATTACTTGTACCCTGTCTGTAAATGACGAAACTGCAGCAATCCTAGACAAAAGTTGTTCTCTCTTGCCTTTCCTTTGTACCTTTTCTCACCTTCCTGAAGGAGCACTCTGTACCCCCAAGAGTCTAATGCTTCTAAAATCATTTGAACAGAGGTTTTCAAACAGAAAGTCTTAAATAATTATAACTCAAAAAGAATGTAGATTCATACTAAAGTGAGAATGACCAGCAACACCCAAGGAGCTGTGACTTTGTGGCAGATATTTTTTGGGTACTTTTTTGGGTCACACCCAGTGATGCTCAAGGATTTCTCCTGGTGCTGCATTCAGGAAAAATATCAGGGGACCACATGGGATGCCTGTGATCAAACTGTGGTTGGCCATGTGCAAGGCATACACCCTACACCCTGTACTAATGCTCCGGCCCACTTTGGGGGCATATTTATTTAATTATTTAATTTTTTAATTTAAAATAAATTTTTATTTTTTTGTTTCATTTTTTTAAAATTTTTTTATTATACCACCGTGAAACATACAATTACAAAGGTGTTCATAATTGGTTCTTGGTAATACAGTATTCCAGCACCCATGCCTCCACCAGTGCCCCATTTCCACCACCAATGTACCCCTCCCCTCCCCGGCCCCCACCCGCCTTAATAGCAGGTACCCCAGTTTCCTCTCTTTCTCTCTCTATCTCTCTCTCTGTCTCTGCATCTCTCTCCCTCTTATTTTACACATTGTGGCTAGCCCTGCAGATATTTAGAGTTTATCGCTTAAGTCTTTTTTGTGTATATTCAGTGGTGAGTTTTAATCTGCCATTACCATTTCCCATATTTATTAAAACACTGGTATCTATATCCTATTAATTTGGGGGCATATTTAAGTGAGGACAGCTCAATTCATTGAGTACTTGGAAGTGTCTATATGACAGAGCCATGCTCTTGAAACAGGGAGTGTAAAATTAGGCTGTTCTTCAGCCATATAGCCTGCTTGAGCCTTCTGACCTAAGCAATACTACTAACCCTCTCTCCTTAACCAGAGGCATTACTCCATCCAAACCTGAGGGGAGGTGTCCTGTGAAGGTTCAAAGTGTCCTGTTTATTTCTTTGCCTTTCTCTCTCTCTTTCTCTTTTCCTTCCCTTCCAGACTATGGATTACAGAACATACATTAAAAGGTTGTCATGTGAATCCTTTTGCCTCTATTTAATGCTCAGTTCTAGGTTGGCATTAGTACCCTCGACTATTATTAGCACCCTGTTCCATTTTCTGTCTTACCTAAACTGCTGGGGAAGCGGGAGGGAACCGGGGATGTTGTTGGTGGGAGATGGGCACTGGTGGAGGGATGGGTGCTGAAACACTGTATGACCAAAACCCAAACATGAACTTTTTAATTGTATATCTTTTTATTTGTATATCTCACGGTGGTATAATAAAATACTTAAAAAAAAGAACTGTATTATAATAACTAATTGGTGAAAACTGATTTTTCTAGAAAAGCCCTTTCATGTGCTAAAGAGCTTCTAATCATAAGTACCAAGAAAAGTGATGAGTGATTAAAAAGGGAAAGGGGAGGCAAACCAGGCATGGACGTAATTAACCAGACAAGACAAACTATGCAAGAAATGTGGCTTTTTGAAAGAGTTAAGTAGAACCAAATAAGAGTCATGCACTACATAATGTATCAGTGGATGATAAATTTTTGTATTTTAGTTTGTGGTTACATTACATGGCAGTCTACTTGAGGTATCAGAGAGAAAAGGCCAATAAACTATCTACTGATTTAATAAAAAAAAAGTGTCCTGTTTATTTCCTCTTCAGCTCGGAATTTTGGGAGTTGTAGTTACAGTTTCCTTCCCTAATGCATTTCTGCAATGTCCTGGTGCTCTGCTGCTTTGCCACCTCTAGCTTGCATTTTATCTTGGAGACTGTCCCAATTGCATTGGAGAAAAGGTCTTCAACATTTTTTGGATGAAAAACCATATGTATATGTACATATATATTTAATGTATATTAAATCAGCCTCTCCATTTCTTCTTTCAAAGAAACTATTTGCTTACAGAGTTTTAGTCCAGTTGCTCTTCGAAGAGGTGACAGAGCAGTATTGAAATCTTTAACTACTATTATATTGCCATCAATATCTTTCTTCAAGACTATTAACATTGTAATCTTTATCAACCTGGAGTCTAAGTTGTCACATATCAGTATGGCCACCACCCCAGTCTTTCTGAGGGTTATTTTCTTGAAGAATTATCTTTCAACCTTTCACTATGAGTCTGTGTTTGCTCTGACTATTCAAATGTGTTTCTTGCAGGCAGAAGAATTCTGGGTCCAATTAACTAATCAATGCTGCCACTCTATGTCTATTTATTGGTGCTTTTAACCCACGGATCTTGAGAGAGATTTTTTTTGCTATGGAGTTTTGTTCCATCTTTCTGCAGCAGTTTGGTCCATTTGTGCATGACATGAATATAAATATAAATATATTTTCAAAGCCTGGCAAGCTACCCGTGTTTTACTTCCTTGCTATGCCAAAAAAGTAACAATTATGGACCTTAGTAACATGACCTGAAGAATGGTTTTGGGCTCCTCCTGTCCCTGGAGCAAGAGATGCCCTTGGGTTACACTTGCTTGTGACAGGACTAATGGAGATGTTACTAGTGCCCACTCGAGCAAATCAATGAACAATGGGAAGACAGTGATACAGTGATATTTATATATATACTTTATTATTAATATATTATTTATATATTTTTTGCCATGCAAATAAATGAAGTCATTCTATATCTGTCTTTAACCTTCTGGCTAATTTCACTCAACATGAACCTCTCCATGTCCGTCAATTTATTGGCAAATTCCATAATTTCATTTTTCCTAATGGCTGCATAGTATTCCATTGTGCAGATGTACCAAAGTTTCTTTATCTAGTCATATGTTCTCAGGCACTCTTGTTGTTTCCAGATTCTGGATATTGTGGAATAATGCTGCTATGAAAACAAAAGTGCAGATGGTGTTTCCACTGTGTGTTTTGGCTTCCCAGGGTCAAACGGGAGCTCAATTTCTAGTCTTTGGAAGAATGTCCATATTGTTTTCCAAAAAGTCTGTATGAGTCGACATTCCCACCAACGATGAATGAGGGTCCCCTTTCCCACACATCCATGCCAGCAATTGTTCTTGCTCTTTTGAATATGCACCAGTCTCTGTGGTGTGAGATGGTATCTCATTTTTGTTTTGTTTTGATTTGCATCTCTCGATTAATGATAATGAGCATTTTTTCATGGCCCTTTGGCCATTCGAATTTCTTCCTTGTCAAAGTTTCTATTCACTTCTGCCCATTTTTTGATGGGGTTGGCTGTTTTCTTCTTGCAAAGTTCCACCAGTGCCTGATATATCCTGGATATTAACCCCCTATCAGATGGGTACTGGGTGAATATTCTTTCCCATTCTGTGGTCTCTCTTTGTATCCTGGTCACTGTTTTATTTGAGGTGCAGAAGCTTTTTAGTTTCATATAGTCCCATACATTTATCTTCGCTTCAAATTGCTTTGTTAGCGGTTTTTCACCTTTGAAGATGCCTTTAACTTCAATGTCGTGGAGGATTTTTCCTACATTTTCTTCAATGTACTTTGGATTTAGGTCTGATCTTGAGACTTTGATCCATTTTGATCTGATTTTTGTGCATGGTGTTAGACAGAGATCTAAATTAATTTTTTTTACACTAGCTGCACCACTTGTTGAAGAGCCTTTCCTTGCTCCATTTTGCACTTTTTGCTCCTTTATCGAAGATTAAATGATCAGGTGTTTGAGGACGGGTGTCAGGAGAGTCAACTCTATTCCATAGGTCCACAAGCCTGTTTTTATTTCAATACAATGCTGTTTAATTACTACTACTTTGTAATACAATTTGAAGTTGGGCAAGGTAATGCCTCCCATCTTCTTTTTCTCAAGGATTGCTTTAGCTATCCATGGGGTTTTATTATTCTATACGAATTTCAGGAGTGTTTGGTCAATTTCTGAAGACTGTCATGGGTATCCTTATAGGGACCATATTGAATCTGTACAAAACTCTGAGGAGTATCACTACTTTGACAATGTTAATTTTCCCGATCCATGAGCAGGGAATGTGTTTCCATTTCCCTATGTCCTCTTTTATTTCTTGTAGCAGTGTACTGTAGTTGTCTTTGTACAGGTCCTTTTACACTCTTAGTTAAGCTGATTCCTAAGTCTTTGATTTCTGTGGCACAATTGTGAATGAAATCATTTTCTTAATATCCCTTTATTCTCTCGTTATTTGTATATAGGAAAGCCACTGACTTTTATTTCTTTTTATTATATTTGTTTTATCATTATTTCTATATAGGAAAGCCACTGACTTTAATCTCTTTTAGCTGATGCCTTCCAGCCTCTTGTATATGAACAAATGTCCATCTCTGGAAACTTCTTTAATGATGTCTTTAACTATTGCTTCCTTATCAGGATAGTTTTTCTGGCTATCTAGGACCCCTATGATTTTTATGTTGTTTCTCTTGAATTTATTCCAAAGTTCTATTGTCAGTAGTTCAGTTATTTTGAGGTCTTTTGTCCATATGTCGAGAGGTTTTCTGCACTCATCTTGGTGCTCACTTATTCTGTCCTCACAAGCTGTTACTCTATTGGTGAAACTTTCCAGTAAGTTCTTCATTTCACTCACTAGGGTTTTATGTTCTGTGATTTCTGTTGTTCTCTTATTTCTTATCTCATATCCTCTTGTGTTTCAATGGTAGTCCATTTCATTGCTTATTTGAGCTTGTTAAAAATACAAAGCATTTGCACTCTAAATTCCTTTTCGGAGATATTAAATATGACTGAGTTCCCAGGATCATAATCTTTGACCACTACCTGTGGTGGGGAAATGCATTACTTTACCATGGTTCATTTTGTAGTCTGGGGTAATGTATTTTCTATTTCACTGTCAGTTTCCCTTCCCTTTTGGGGCATTCTGCTCAGGAATGGAAATTATCTTGAGGCTTCTTTGAGGGGGAAAAGACTCCTGACCTTTGGTTGAAGCCCATTTCCTAAGATCTTCTGCTCTGTGTTTGGCAGGCTTGTGCTCTTGTGGCAGGAGAGAGGTCAGCCTCAATCTGCACTTGGAAATCTGCTTTGGAAAAAAGGCCTTATAGTCTATGTGCCCTGATACATTGGTAATTAAAGTCTGGCTTTACCCCCTGCTAATCTCTCTGGGATCAATTTCCAGTAATGGTATTGCTAGGTCAAATGGGAGCTTAAATTCTAGTTTTTGGAGGAATGTCCATATTGGTTCCAAAAGGGCTGGAGCAGTCAGCATTCCCACCAGCAATTAATGAGAGCCTCTCTCTTCCTGCATCTGTGCCAGCACTGATTGTTCTTGTTCTTTTGCATGTGTGCCAGTTTCTGTGGTGTGAAATGATATCACATTGTTACTTTGATTTGTATCTCTCTGATGATTAGTGATGAAGAATATTTTTTTCATCTGTCTTTTGGCCATTTGAAATTCTTCTTTGAGGACATTCTGTTCATTTATTTTCTCCATTTTTCATGAGATTGGATTTTTTTTTCTTATAAAGTTCTACCAGTGCCTTCTGTATCTCAGCTATTAAACCCTTATGAGATGGATAAATATTCTTCCCCAATCTGTGTCTTTGTATCTTGGTCACCATTTCTTTTGAAGTGCAGAGCATTATTGGGTCATGCAGTCCCATTTGTTTATTTTTGCTTCCTCTTGCTTAGTCAGTGGTGTTTCATCATTGAAGATGCCTTTAGTTTCAATGTCATGGAGGGTTTTGCCTATATTTTCTTCCATGTACCTTATGGATTCAGGTCTTATAATGTCATTCTTTAATCCAAGCATAACAGAAATTTAAAGAGAACTGCCTATTACTTTCCCCTGAAACTCTCTCTCTTCCTTCCTCTTTAGGCTTTCTCCATTTCATTGAATAGCATCCCGGAAGTGTGAAAATAAACACAGATCATGAATAACAGGGTGTATGTACCTTTTCATCTAGGATACTCTGGATCACTTTCAGGGTCAATGAAAGGCATCTGTTTGAGCCAACATGAATATGGACAATGCCTCAGTATGTGCATTTTGCTTTCACCCATATTTTCTCACTAACCTTCGTATTGAACTTCTACATCATGTTGGATGACTTGAAAAAGGTTCATTAGTTTGCATATTATTTGTTCTCTCTATAGTAGAGATTCTCAAATTTTCCTATATATTGAATCACATGGAGGGCTTTTAAAATTCCTAATGCTTTTCTAGTAATATTTTTAATAACATGGTTTAGGGCTAGTTTACAACCATGACAATTCTATCAGAATAGTTTCTAAGCAGGGTATTTCTTCTGCTCAGGTGAGTCTAGATATTTCTTCTGCTCAGGTGAGTCTTATGTGCAATCAACTTGAGACTCAATGCTCTCTCCAAGGGCTTCTTTATGCTTGGCAATGAAATACCAATATGCACTAACAGAAAATTCTGAAGGCATATAAATAAATGAACATGAGTATACAAGAACAAAAAAGTTAGTTACTAAAAAAGGAAAGCCAGCCTTAGCTTATTAGACCCACCTTAAAAGTGCAGTGAGAAATTTTGTTTAGATTAACTATTCTAAATGGAGATTTATCACCAAGTATTTGTCATTTTATTATGTAGCTATGTGCTTCAACTGCAGCACTTTGATATGAGTACTTGACAATGTTTAACTGGGAGAAGATGAGGACAAAAGGTAGTAGAGTCCACTCTGGTGGCTCTGGTGGGGGAGTTGGACAATGGTGAAGAGATTTCAGTTGGGAATATTATATGCCTAAAAACCAAGCATGAATATATTTGTAATCCATTGTTACTATATAAGAATTTCTTTTTTTAAAAAAAGACTACTTTAGAGCATCAGAGGAATAGTACAACAGATAGGCCTTAATTGTGGCTGACTCAGGTTCTGTCCTAACATTACCCATAGTCCCTTGAGCACTACCAAAAATAATTCCTGTGATTAGAGCCAGGAGTAACCCTTGAGCATTGCTGAGTGTGTACATCCCTGAAAAAAAGGATGCATTAGGAGAATACTAGTATCTTTGGTCCATGCTACAGGAAGGACCCAAGTGGATTATACTAAAAGAAAACATAATGTTATATTTTCTAGAATCAAGCAGAATCAATTTCCTTAGGGAATTTATTGCTGCCTGGAAATAGAAAGTAATTAGTTAAATAAAAAATTTGAAAGCGCTCTTTATTTATATCTGACTTCAAAAATTAGAAGTATTTTTTAATTAATATTTTATTATACCACCGTGAGGTATACAATTACAACATTGTTCATGTTTGGAGGTTTTGGTCACATAGTGTTCCAGCATCCCCCTTCACCAGTGCCCATTTCCCACCACCGACGTCCACCATTCCCTCCCCACTCCCATAGCCTGCTTCCATGGCAGGTTCTTTATTTCTTTTCTCTCTCTCCCTCTCTCTCTTTTCTTTCTCTTACATATTATGTCCCTAAATCTGCTCAGGGTCAAGAATTGAAAAGGCCTAACCAATACACAGCCCATCTTGTAAAACTACAGCCTGAAGCAAGCACTTTTAAAAAAGCATGACACTTCATAAGGTTATAAAGAGTAAATAAACCATCAAATTACTTCTCTTTTACTGTTTTTGTAAAAACACTTAAATCTTTGTAGTCCTAAGGCATCTAATAAAAAATAAACAATTAAAAAATTAGAAGTATAAAATAAATGGTGTGACCAATTTCTACTTATTCTGTATTTGATTACTTTCTATTTTTAAGTTAAAATAGACAAAAAGGAAAAATAAAATTATAAGAAAGTAAGCTCATTATCTGGTTGAGGATATTATGTATGTAGTTTGACATTGTATTCCTAAAACATTAAGATATGGTAATAGCGCCTAAATAGATGTAAATATAAAAGACATAAGATATCTTATTTCATTAATGAATTATTTGACTATAAATCCAATACAGTAAAACTTCTCATGTTAATTAAACACCATTTGGTATCCAATTAGGAGCCTGCTTCCATTAAAATACTTATCCGTTCATTGTTCATATGCAAGTCTTTGATAGGTGATAATAAAATCTTTTCCAGTGAATTTCTAGATTCAATCATGTCTAAACCCAATGTCTGGGCAATACTTATTTCAAACTCCAACCAGTAATTGGCTTCAGAGGAACTTACTAGGATCTAAAAATGTCTTTCTAAACACACTTTAAATCCTTTAGCACCTAATCATTTTATGTAAGAGAGAGTAGAGAGGATAAGGAGGTATAAAAGTTCCTCTTTCCCCTGATGGTTACAGGCATCGGAACATGCTTAAGTGCCCCAGAGATCGGGAATGTTAACAAGAATGATTGTCTGTCACACACACAAAAAAAATTCTATCAGTCTCTTGGAAGTGTAAGTCAAACTGAAGAATTGTTGTAGTGATCTAATTTTGTTCTCCCAGAAAGATATCTTTTCTTATTCTATAAAATGATTTGCATAATAAGTGAGTACTGTTGTTGGGGAAAGAAGTTGTGGAATTAAGGAATAAGAAGAGCAGGGGCCAGAGCAATAACACAGCGGGTAAGGCTTTTGCCTTGCACGTGGCCGACCTGGGTTGATTCCCCGGCATCCCATATGGTCCCACGAGCGCCTCCGGGAGTAAATTCTGAGTGTAGAGCCAGGAGTAACCCCGGAGCATTTCCGGGTGTGACCCAAAAAGCAAAAAAAAAAAAAAACAAAAACCAAGAGCAGAAGGGAACAAGTTCTTCATTCTGTTTATAAAATACGTTCTGCATAAGGTCTTAGATCTGCAAGTGAATTTTGGCTTGTTTTCATCCAGAGGACTGTTAGCTCACAATATATAGTTTATAAGTTATTTGATAAGATATTAAGAGCTCACAATTTTTAATTGTCTACAATTTTCTCCAAGTGATGTTAAAATCAAATCAGGGGAAAGAGGGATAAAATGGCTGAAAAGGCATTAACTTTGCACAATGCTGACCTGTATTTGAACCTTGGCACCCCATAAGATCCTCTGAGTCTTCTAGGAATAATCCCTGAGGACACATCCAGGAGATGGCCCTCTCTGATCTCAGCTAGTTGTGGTCCCATCACTTGTATCACTTGTCTTTCCGTTGTTCATCTATCTGCTCGAGCGGGCGCCAGTAATGTCTCCATTCTTTAGGAATGAGGTCCATTATTGTTACTGTTTTTGGCATATCAAATACACCACAGGTAGCTTGCCAGGCTCTGCCATATATCTGGATTCATCTCAGGAGGCCCAGTATAGTCCCATAGTTAAAAAAAAATCAAATCAGGGAAGGCGCCTGAAAGAGAGAGAGAGAGACAGAGAAAGAGACAAAGAGAGTGTATGTACAAGCATACAGAGGTTAGGGACTTTCCTTATGTACCCCAACCCCAGTTTATTCCCTGCCATCACATAGAGTGTCCCCAGGCACTTAAGGAACAACCCCTGAGCACAGATGCAGAAATAAGACCTGAGCACCACTGGGTAGTCTGGGGATAGTTTAAGACTAAAAACATCTGCTTTGCATTTGAGCTTGATGTCTGGGGCAACCAGCCTGTGCTCAGCATGGTCTCAGGATTTGCTATACAAAATTCCAAAGCTTTAATAGATATGATCTCTGGCACACAGGTGTGTATGAATAACATAATTAAACATTTCAACTAAAGATGTGTGAACACTTTGGGCTTTGGTGAGTACTATAACCAGAATGTGGGTGAGCACCACAAGCGTGTGTGGCCACTGGTCATAAATAGTGGCAATAATGGGAAGAGAGGGGGAAAGTATACTACATAAAACCATTTTTTTACAATTTCCTACCCACTTATCTAATAAGTAAGTCCCCCAATCTCTATAATGTATTACAGGTCATTAATAAATACATTTCACTTTTGTTACCAGGTTCTAGTTGCCAGGATCCTAAAGAGCAAATGCTTGTATTACTGTATCACTGTCTTCCCGTTCATCATCGATTTGCTCGAGCGGGCACCAGTAACATCTCTATATGTCCTGTCTCATGCTAGTAGGGCCCAAGGGCACCTGCTTGCTCCAGGAACATAAAGAGCCTCAAAACATTCCATCAGGTCATGGGAATGAGGTCTATAATTGTTACTGGTATTTGGCATATCAAATACAACACAGGTAGCTTTCCAGGCTCTGCTGTGCGGGTAGCATACTCTTGTAGTCATCCCCAAATCCAGCATTTATTGATGAACCGCACGGCCGCAAGTCGTGGTACAAATGCTTGTACCAGGTTCATTAAGTCGAGTATCTGCCTGACACTAAGCTTGGCAATCTGAAAGTTCTAGGGATCACTTTCTATATTTCATTTCATGTAATCAGAGAGCTTTTTCCATCTTGAAAATGAACATTATTTCAGAAATTATTAGTGTTCAGGTGAGCATTTTTAGTTATTTCAAACAATTGTAAGCAATTTGAATTTTGAGCAGATTCATAATAGCTTTGATTTATTTGCATTTTAGAGTTTATATCTGACATTATAATATCAATGATAAATTATTTGAACATCTATTGGTATTAATAGTGTCAGAGTGGCAAGTAATTAAAACAGCCAATACATCTTGTAATCTCATGCCATGTGGGTTTTTCAAAAAACTGCACAATGTACATTGCTTTTGCAATAAGCATTTATTGCACCAACTTGTCCATAATAGCCATCCCAGGTAACTTTTATATATTTCATCTTTGCAGATGATCATCATGCCCGTAAAAAGATGTAGTAAAAAAGAAACATGCCATATAAATCAGATATTCGATTTCCTGTTTGATTCCATGCTTTTACGATTTCTCAGATCTCTTTTAACCTTGTTTAATTTAATCCATCAAGTACAGAGTGCTTCCTATGTGCCAGGCACTATTCCAGGCTCTGGAATATGAACAAAACACAGGACAGTCTCAGTGCTCTGAGGCTTACATTCTAGCAGGAGTAGAGGATTGGCACGTGAATATGTAACATTTAATTGGATCAAACTAGCTTACAGATATCCTGTGTGAAAGCTTATTCATTCCAGTGCCTCCTTTTTGGGCAAAGAAAAAGCCCATGGACTCCAGCAATTTTACTCATCCTCCTTCCATCGTCTCTAAGTTTGGTGAGGTTGAGTCATTCCTTCAACCAATCTGGGACTTAGTTTCCTCATTTATAATATGGAGGAAAAGTTGGTTAATGATATTTTTTAAAAGAAAGTCTTTTCAGCTTATGTTTTCATGTTTTTATGGGAGCATGTTGAACAAAATCAAGAGGCATTTGTCGACTGTTCTATGCTTTAAAACATCTTAAAATTCTTAGGTATTTCACATACATGCAACACTTTAAATGCTAATTTAAACTTTCATGAATACTAAATATCTAATTTATAACTGCTAGATAATGAAGTCATTTTGCCATCTGAGATTATTTCAACTTTCATAAATAAATGTGAACTCATTTCCATTGTCAGTTTTGTGGTCTCATGTCACTTGTGAAATGTTTTCTAGTTGTAACATACTATACTAGGCATGATACCATCTCTGTCTCCTGGTAACCCAGATCATAAGCCTGATGTTTGGTTTAACCTTCCCTCTGTATCATAAGGTCTGCGATAACAAGGGTAGAGTCTTAACTTGTTTGAAGAACAACAAAATTACAAAAATTAGGTTCTGTAAAGACAATTTGTAGACATGTAACCATGGTATCTACATTGAGTTTCATGGGCACTAATATTTTGGAACCCAGATTAGCTCTTCAGGATGTAAGACTACTTTATCTTAGAAAACTGGAACTAATGTGTACAAAGAGATGCAATATGAAAGCACATATCTAGAACAATTTACAGACAATAGGACAAAATGAATTGATAAATATGCTCAGCTCTTTAGAAGTTCTGATGGAATGTTAATGTATATTAAATAATGCAAGTGAAGTAATGTGTATTCTGCAACCAGTTAATCTTTCTTAAATAAAACAATATAGCTGGAGAGCTGAATGTCAAGTGAGAGTAAGACTATTAACTTGGTAATAGTTACAAAATATCTGATTCTCTTGAAAAGCAAATAGCACTCACTGGTTTGATTTTGAAGTACAGAAACTTAAATTTCAATCAATCCAGCATGACAGTATGACAGGAAATTTCATAAGACCACAGCAATCACCTTATCTCCAACAGATACCCACCAACAGGATAGAGGATTCTCTGAGTTTTATCAGTTAATCAAATATCACACATGTTTTCAAATTTGATCAGCGGGGTCCTTTCAAAAGGGCACACCTTGTCAGTGCCTTTGAAGGTAAAGTGAAATATCTACCACATTTAATTTCTTCCTGTTGCTCTTGGTGTCATGACATCAGTGCCAATGTTATCAGAAGTGCCTACCTTGAGATAGTCTGCTACTTACACAAGACTCTAGCCTGCTCTTTCAGTCCCTGAAGATCAATAATGCCTATATCTTGCTTTGGTAAACACTACTACTTCTAAACAAGGTGGGCGGTGCATCCCATGTGACCCTGAAGAATCTCAAGGCCTCATCACATCATCTTATTCAACAAACAGTATGTAAAACAGTGTTTGTATAGATTATGACAGGTGGGCAGGGTCAGCAGACATCAGCGACATGAACAAGGGTCAGAGAAGAATAAGATTTAAACAACTTTAGGCAAACTGTTACAGATCAATTCTTGTTAGTAAAGGAAATGCACTTTGTTTGATGTCCCTAAAGCCCATATAAATTTGATATACACATAACATTTCAGAATGTGTTTAAGTTGTTGAATATATGCTCCCAATAAGAATACAATCCCTTGTCCACAAGGTTAGGAAGGAGGAATGATGAAGTCCTGATGCCACGAGTGTCTTTTCTTCATGAGGGCTGTGGACCCTTCACAGTCAGTCCAAAGGGTCAGTGGTTCAGTTGCAAGAGTGCATCAGAGCTGGCTTGGACTGTAGATCTCCAAAAAAGTTACTGCACAGTGAACCCCGCAAGATGGAAGGCTCTGCCTGCAAATGGATGTACTCTTAAGTCCAAACTTCTGTAGGCACCATGGCTTCTTTGGTTCCAACAGAGGGTAGTAGGTTTTCTTCAGACAAGAAATAAAAAGGAAATTGCACCAAAAACCCACGAATCTTTTTTAGTTCCTCCTCAGCTCTCATGGGATCTTCCTTTGCTAATATGGGTTTGTTTATAAAGTCTCTTAGCTGAATTAAATTGTGTACTTCATCACTGGGAAGGCACCGGAACACCTGATTAAACACAAAAAGTAAATGGGTAAGTTTGAAAGAAAGCATTTCCCTTTGAGGCACATATTTGTTCCAAACAGACAAAACTTTACTTTTACGAACATGTAGTAGTTTCATGTTCCCGAACAAACCTGATGGAGGAGTAGTTTATCTATTGCTACAAAGAGACTACTAGATTTAATTTAATTTTAAAAATCAAAACTTTATTTGGATAATAATCATCTCTAATATGGAGAATATAATAGGGAACACATATCTATATTTTCCTCATTTTTAATTTTGAACAAATGTAACTTTACTACAAAGTTGTTTACTATGTTCTTATTTTGCTAATTAAAAGTGCACTCAGACAACACTTTATTAACACTTCAACTTGTATTTCTTGAAATAAGAATACAACCACAGTGCCACTCTCTAGTTCAGATGTGGTACATTTAAGATATGGTTCATGTTTAGATTTATATCATTGCCCCTCAATGTATTTTTTGTGTTACTCTCTAAATTAGGACGCAAACAAGCTATGTACTATACTCTTAAAATCATATTTTAAAAGATAATATATATGTATATATATATATATATATATATATTTGACCATGGCCTTGAGCTTTAAATTTTAAATAACATATGTATATAACTGTTATGATTCATTAGAAAGTAAGCATAATGGTACTACTATGGCAACCATGAATGAAAATATACTCATTTTCTAACATATGGTCAATGGTCAACATGTCTCCAGTTGAGTATTATGATGAAAAGTTGTCTCCTTTATGAAGTAAACTTTCTACTGTTAGAAAACTCTTAATTCTTGTATATTCATTATTATATCCAAATGAATAGAACTTAACAGATGGTGCATTTGGTAATCCTAATAAATGGGGCTTGTTTTTAAAACTCTTTTCCAAAATTAGAACTTCTCAACAAAAGGAGTGACTCATTATTAATAAGCTTCATCATAAGGACAGAAACCATTTACTATATTTTAACTATATTTAATGGATTATTCTTTATCTTTATAAAATATCATTTTATACCTAACAAAAGTACCTTTGAATTTATAGGAAAGTACAGTGAATATCAAGTCAAAATAAAAAAAATATAGAACCAGCAACTGGATGAGCTTTGCTATGTTTAACTTACTTTTTGGTTCCATCTGCCTCTGTTCTTTTTACCTCTAAATATGCATGATGGTTGGAAAACCACCTGCTAAGGATTCCTGAATTCCATTGTGCACATCCTTAACAAGAAAGATTGGAATCTCCTAAAGTATTGCTTAATCAAGACCCATGATTTTTTTTTACTTTCTGTTTTTTTAATTCAAGAAAGCATTTTATTATAATGTGGAGTTTATTGACTTTCAGATTCATTGAGAATTTTCTGAACCATCTACTTGCAGAAGCAATGATGTGTTTTTGTCAGGATTAAAGAGAAATATCCAAACCTTACCTTATCATAAATTGTAGCATTTCGAGCTGCTGTGGAAATCCACACTTCCTTGAAGAATTTGTCACTTACTGGGTCCTGAATGTCTTCATTTGGGTCAGAAAGATAGCCAAGGACAACCCTGAAATACAAATGCCCTCCCAAATTGAGTAAGTAGCTTGCTAGAGGTATTGTTTCTAGTTCTTAACAAATCTAAGTGCTCAACAATAGAACCTCCCTCCAGCCACTTTTAAAATTGAAAATCAGACCCAACCCCAAACCTGGGGCAAGAGCACAGCACAAAGGAGCCCTCCAACCTGGAGCACCCAAGTTCCGCTGCCACTGCTGGGGACCCAGTACTCTTTCTGTGCCTATGTGCTGCTTGATTCTATCAGCCCCCTCCCAGGTGTGTCTTGAATTATCCAGTGGGCGAGTGCATAAAGGATTGCACTCTTGCATGTTGAACACCCCAAAATTTAAAACCGCCCAGATAAGCTAGTGTATCTGTGAAGTAATTAGTGTATAGCCTACATAGAAGTACCAGGGTACATTAGCCACAATATTCCCCACCTCCCACAAAACTCTGAACAACCATCGACAACACTCGCCATACTGCCCATCCACACAAGAACACACAATTTGCAACCTGTAATGGTCATAATGGTAAAGCAAATGCAGAATTCTACCAAGCTCAGTGAGCGAAGCCACTTGCCAAGATGAACCAATCAATAGTGATGAGCTGTATAAACCTCTCTGATAAGGAATTTTGAAGGGAGCTGTTAAGGATGCATAAGGAGCTCAAAGAAGCAATGGAACACAGAGTCAATAAAATGTAATAGGACATGAGAGTGGAGGTGAGGAAAATGGATGAAAATGCAAGCAGAAATAACAGATATTAAAAATGTGGTAGGTGAAATGGAAACTCAGTGGAAGGCATCTGCAGCAGAGTAACAACCACTGAGGTCAGAATTAGTGAGCTCCATGATGAGGTGCAGATACTTTCTAGATAACAGCAGGAGATGGAAAAAAGACTCACAATAAATGAACAGAGAGCAGGAGATAGCCGAGATGAAGCCCAAAGGACTAACATAAGGATCATTGAAGTACCAGAGGGAAAGGAAGAAAACTATGATGAAGAAGCAACTGTCAAAGCCATCATTGCTGAGATGTTCCCGGAACTAAGAGCACTTGCTCCTAGATTCATAGTGCCCGAAGGGTACCACCTAAAAGAATCCAAGTAAGAATAGTTGAAGGCTCATCCTAATCAAAATGACAAGAACTACAGATAGATATAGAACACTGAAAGCACCAAGATCAAAGAAGAAAATCACATACAAAGGAACATTACTAAGATTCACAGCAGATTTTTCAGATGAAAAATCCGAACACTCGAACCCAAAGAAAATGGTGTGATATCAATAAAACACTCAATGGAATGAAGGCCTCACCAATAATTATTTAACCTGTAGACTCACATTCAGATTTGAAGAAAAGATACACAACTTCATGAATAAACAATAGCTCAGGAACTTCATAGACTAAAAACAACTTTAAAAGAATTGAAGGAGACAAGCGGCTGGGGAGGCTGGAACTCGGCTCGCCCCAGGCCCAGCTGACTATGGGACCCCCAGGAGGGCAGACGGGGTTTTGGGAGTGGGCCCGTCACCTCTGGGAGGTCCTGGAAGCAGCTGGATGAGACTCGCCCATCACACTAGCCACCATTTTCACTGTCCGGACGCTGGGAAACTGCCTCACAACCAGATTAACAGAGCAAAACCAGTTCAAGCCCAGGTAGGCAGCTCCCAGAAGCGGGAATCACTGGGAATTCGTCAGACGGAGTCAGGGAGCCCAGGTTGCGCGGCCCACTTGCAGCCACACGGTCCATTGGAATAGTGGAAACAGTAATGTCTTTTGATGCAATGCATTCCACAAGGAGCAGGAAAGTTTGGCGGGAGGGGGAGATAAAGAGGAGAGAAATAACATACAGAACCCGCCAAGTGGTTGGGGTGTGGGTGGGGGAGGGAGTTGGGGACATTGGTGATGGGAGATGGGTTTGGGTGGAGAGATGGGTGTTGGAACACTGTGGAACCAAAACTCTACATGAGCATCTTTCAATTGTATGTCTAAAATGGTGTAATAATATTTGGGCGGGGGGGAATAATAAAATAAAATTAAATCCAAAAAAAAAAAGAAAGTTCAGATAAAAAAAAAGAATTGAAGGAGCTACTGCAAGATAAGACAAACCCCCAAAACACAATGGATTTATTAAAAAAGATGGCACACAATCCCATGACAATAATCTCTCTCAATGTCAATGGCATAAGTGTACCAAATAAGAGACACAGAGTCTCTCTTCCCCACCTCTGTCCTGTTGGGGAGACCTGGTGGACCCATCCACGAACTACCTCTGGGCTATCGGCCATCATGCTCAGATTCAGACAGATGGAGGAGAGCTGCCATCTGGCTTTCCCTGTGTCACGTGGCTGCAAGCGGCCATGTGGTACATCAAACTAGTGGAACAAACCATGTTCTAGAAATTCAGAAAGTAAATTCAAGAACAGAATTTGGCCAGATTCTCCCATAACCACAAAAAGGGAAGAAAATAGATTCGTAAATAACATTGCCATGTATGTACTTTAACAGTCAATACAATCAGTGCCAGCTGAGGGAACAGGCATGGGAGAGGGGGTGGTGGGAAATAGGGTCTTTGGTGGTGGGAACACACTGGTGGTGGGAGTGGTGTTGAAGTATGAAACTTTCTACCAACAGTATTATGAAAACCTTTTTATTTTGTAAATCACAGCGTTTCAATAAAAAAGGGGGAAAAGAGACACAGAGTGGCAAAATGGATTAGAAAACTAAATCCAACATTCTGCTTCCTCCAAGAAACACATCTGAATAATCAGAACAAACATAGACTCAAAGTCAAAGGCTGAAAGACAATTCTCCATGCAAAAAATTCTTCCAACAAGGCAGTGTGGCCATACTAGTATCTGACAACATAGACTACAGGCTGAAAAATGTTAGAAGGGACAATAATGGCCATTTCTTATTAATTAAGGGGGTTTGCATATCAGGAAGAAATTCCGCTACTAAACATATATATGCACCCAACAGCAGCCAACAAAATACTTAAAACAACTGCTAATGGACTTCAAAGAAGACATTAACAGTAACACAATAGTAGCTAGAGACGTCAATACTGCTCTAGCAACTATTGATAGATAAACAAGACTGAAACTCACCAAGGATATACTGGCCTGAAGGAAGAAATAGAAGAATGAGGGCTGGTGGATATATACAGGACTTTTCATGCCAAAAAATCTGAACACACATTTTTCTCCAGTGCAAATGGAACATTCTAAAGACAGACCACATACTGAGCTACAAAGCATACTTCAATAAAATAAAGAAGATAGAAATGGTACTAACAATTGTTTTAGAACCATGAAACACTCAAAATGGAAGTTAGCCACACACAGAATCAGGGAGTCAAACCAAACACCTGGAAACTGAACAGCTTACGGCTGAACTACCAATGGGTCATAGAAGAAATCAAACAGGAAATCCAAAGATTCCTGGAAACAAATGAAAATGAAGACACAAACTATCAGAACTTGTGGGACACAGCGAAAGCAGTGTTAAGAGACATAGCTCTGTAAGTATTCATCAGGAAAGAAGAAAGGGCCAACATAAATAACCTGACTTCATGGGTCAAAATATTAGTAAAAAGACTCAGGCACAGGGTGGAGTTTCTGCCTGCCTACCCTGTGCTAGGATGATGGGGGTGTCCTAGAAGGGGGCCACATTTTGGTCCTCCCCGTGCCCCCTACAGACTCTCAGAGGACAGAAAACCTCATGCAACACAACCAAAGTCATCCTCAAGATCCAGACTCCACTGGACACAGCCTGACCCCCATGGTGCATTGGTGCATTGCACAATATTTCAAAACCTGGTATACCACAAACGTGTGTGAGTCAGAGGTAGGTAATAGACAGAGAAGGGAACAGTTTGCTAATAACTGTCAAAAATGATAATACCAGCCAAGAACTGAGCATTGAATATAGGCAAAAAGATACACATGATAACCTCTAAATGTATGTATTGCAATTGACAATGTGTAAGAAGAGAAAAAAGAGAGAGAGAGAGAAGAAACAAAAAACCTACCCTAGAGGCAGGCTAGGGGAGGGGGAGGGAAGTGGGGACTTTGGTGGTGCGAAATGGGCACTGGCGGAGGGATGGGTGCTGGAACACTGAATGACTGAAACTCAAACATGAACATCTTTGTAATTGTATATATCATGGTGGTATAATAACATATTAATTAAAAATACATTTAAAAAGACCAACAAATGGAGCCAAATCCAATTCGTAAGGAAAGGGAAAGAGAGAACCCAAATAAATAGAATCAGAAATGAAAAGGGGGACATCATAACAGAAACCACAGAAATCAAAAGATCATCAGAGATTACTTTGAGAGCCTGCATGCCACGAAACAAGAGAAACTGGAAAAAAAATGGACAAATTTCTGAAATCCAATAATATCCCTTAGCTGAAACAATAAGACCTGCAATAACGCAATAAGTCTATCACCATCGAGAACATTGAAATAGTAATTAAAAGTCTGCCCAAACACAAAAGCCCAGGTCCAGATGTATTCACTAGTGAATTCTTCCAAACCTTTAAGGATTACCTACTGCCAGTCCTTTTCAAGCTCTTCCAGAAATAGAAGAAACAGAAACACTCCCAAATATCTTCTATGAGGCACATATCACCCTGATACCCAAAGCAGGCAGAAACAACAACAAAAAAAGAAAATTACATACCAATCTCCCTGATGAACACGAATGCTAAGATCTTCAAAAAAATAATAGCAAATAGAATCCAAAGACTCATCAAAAAGATTATACACCATGACCATATACAATTCATCCCGGAAATGCAATGATGGTTCAACATTCACAGGTCAATCAACATAATACATCATATCAATAGAGAAAATGTAAAAACTATATGACCATCTTAATAGATTCAGAGAAAGAATTTGACGTGATCCAACACCCGTTCATGATAAAAACCCTCTATAAAAGGGGAATTGAAGGAACCTTCCTCAATAGAGTCAAAGCCATCTACCAAAAGCCCACAGCATATATTCTCAATGAGGAAAAACTGAAAGCCTTCCCGTAATTTGGAGACAGGACACTATTGCCCACTCTCACCACTTCTACTCAAAATAGTACTGGAAGTACTTGCTATAGCAACCAGAGAAGAAAAGGACTTTAAGGAATCCAGATAGACAAGGAAGAAGTCAAGCTATCACTATTTGCAGATGACATATTATACTAGAAAACCCTAAATTCTCTACCAAAAAGCTCCTAGAAACAATAGATACTTATAGTAGAGTGGCAGGAACAAAAACAATACCCAAAAGTCAATGGCTTTCCTATACACAGTAAAGAAAGAGAAGAAAGGGATATTAAGAAAACGATTCCATTCACAATTATACCAAGAAAATCAAATACTTAGGAATCAGTTTAACTAAGAATGTAAAGGATATATACAATGAAAACCACAAAACACTGCTTCAAGATGTGAAAGAGGACATGAGGAAATGGAAATACATTCCCTGCTCATGGATTGGGAGAATTAACATTGTCAAAATGGTAATATTCCCTATAGCTTTAACAGATTCAATGTAGTCCCTATTAGGACCCCCATGACATTCTTCAAAGAAATTGACCAAACACTTCTGAAATTCGTATGGAATAATAACTCCCCATGAATAGCTAAAGCAATCCTTAGGAAAAAGAAGATGGGAGGTATCACCTTTCCCAACTTCAAACTGTACTGCAACACAATAGTAATTAAAAGGCATGGTACTGGAATAAAAAAGACATGTTATAAAAACTAAGTGTGTGTGCATGTACAGATATTCCTGCACTCATGTGCACACCTAGGTCAAATACACGTAACTGAAGTTACAAAATACATGCAACAACACCCCTAAGTTTTTTATGTGGTTGAAAGCTGTAGTTAATTGTTGGACAGAAAAAAACCACTTATTTTATTCTAACTCTATCTTTTTAATATGGCCTAAGTATTTGCCAAGTATATGGTGATATACTTGGCAAATAGAAATGAAGATTGGCTGGATGTGATCTAGGGACAGTGATGGAGGGTGGCAGTGGTGAACACTTTGGTGGTGGGGGGATGCAGTAACTTTGTATATCAGTACTATAAATTTTAACACTTATGCAACCAGGCTACCTAAACAATATTTAAAATATTTTAAATACACTGTTCTGTCAAATGTGCTAAACCCCTTTCCAAGAACTGTCTCAGCCAACCCTCAATAACCATACAAAGAGACAGCTGTTCCAGATACAGGCACGAAAGCACAGAGATGGGAAGATCATACTCTGGTTAAGCTGTAGGTCTGGAACTCTACCTGGCCCCCTGCCCCAGACCAAGCTCTTCATTTTAATTCTCTCTCTCTCCTTCCTTTCTCTGTTCCTCCCACCCCTTCCATTCTTCTATACCTTCTTTCTTTCTCCACTCTCTTCCCTTCCTCCCTTCCCTTCCTTCCTCCCTCCTTATATTCATCTCTTCTCTCAGTTGAGTGAAGTATACTCAGCAGTGCTCAGGGATACTCCTGGCTCTGCACTCAGAATTACTTCTGGCCAGTTCAGGTGACTATATTGAGATGCTATTGAACCTGGATTGGCCATATGCAAAGCAAGTGGCCTACCTGCTGTGTATCTTGCCAGCCCTGAAATTTAATTTCACACCTGTTCAGCTATCTATTAACTATTCAAGCGACAATTTTATGTAGGAAGTTGGATAAATGAATCTGAATTTTGAGAAAGAAGACAGCTGGAAACAAAAATTGGCCAGTTAAATGTATGTGTGTGTATGTGTGTGTGAGTGTGTGTGTGTATTCAAAATCCATGTCCCTTGAACTGAGCAAGTATAGATATAGATGAGGATAAGGTACACCTCAACATCAGGAGAGAGGAGGAAGAGCCAGCAAGGCTGTATAGTTCTAGAATCATGCAAAGAAGTACATCAGAAGAACGGTGTCAAACTCAGAAGAGAATTAACCATCACTGAAATTAACGATGTGGAGGCGATTATATTGTTACCCTCATTATATTTAAATACATATGATTTGCACCATGATTTCTAATGATGGAAGAATTTCCCATCATGTAAAACATTAACCAATTATGTCTTTTTGTATGATTTCCGTTTTATTAGTATGAACAATGTTATATGATACAATATAATCATTTAGTATGTGTAAATTTCCCATGATTATTTCACTAGGGCACATTTTACACTTCAAATTTCTGGGTCATTTTTCAGGAAAAATTTACTTCAAGGAAGACTGTTTCAACTTAGATGTATTAACTATGCTTGTTTCTCTCAGCCATCACTGACACTCATTAATTCCAGAAAAAGCTCAGTGTGTTTTTTCTAGGGATAAAATCACGATCACGATCACGATCTTCCCGTTGAGCATCTATTTGCTAGAGCGGGCACCAGTAATATCTCCATATGTCCTGTCTCATGCCAGTAGAGCCAGGGGGCATCGGCTTGCTACAGGAACATAAAGAGCCTCAAACCATTATATTAGGTCATAGGAATGACCTAATATAAGTGTTACTGGAATTTGGCATATCATATACAACACAAGAAGCTTGCCAGGCTTGCCGAGCGGGAGGCAAACTCTTTTTTTTTTTTTTTTTTTTTTTTGCTTTTTTGGGTCACACCCGGCAATGCTCAGGGGCTACTCCTGGCTCTGCACTCAGGAATCACTCCTGGCGGTGCTCGGGGGACCATATGGGATGCCGGGGATCGAACCCAGGCCGGCACAGGCCGGCCGCAGCAAGGCAAACGCCCTACCCGCTGGGCTATCGCTATATGTACTACCATTTTATCCCTATTTTTATTTAATAAAAATAGGGATAAAATGGTAGTACATATTCATGTTTCTACAAATAATTATATGCTTAAATATTATTTAAAATAAATGGCTCTGTAACTCTGAGCTCATTATGATTCTTAGAGTCTTTAACCTCAAAATCCTATTTCCACTTCAAATATTTCCTTCCAATTTAAGGAATGGTGTGTGCACACAAAATTTTCTTTGTGCAATGTAGACCCTAAGCAAAATTTTACAGCACAAAAATTTCAAATTATGACAATAATATATTATTATAAATGACTTATTGTCATAATTTGCACTACTTGAAAAGTTGGTGCTGTAAAATTTTTGTTTAGAGTCTACATAGAGCAAAAAAATTTTTTGTGTAGGTCTAACAAACTGAATACCAAATAAAAAAGATTATGTCTGTGCCATTCTTTTTAAAATTAGAGCAAGAAGCAAGGAAAGGGACTTATACAACTATACAGATATATTTAGCAATACATTATTTTCCACGATGCTTTTAACAGTAATAAATTTATATTAAAATTCATAAAAAATAACAGGAAGGACTCTGAATATTCTTTGGCAGAATAAGATATGAAAGAAAACTACATTGATTTCAGGTTGACCTGTATAAATGGCAATTTATGTTTGTGTATCCCTGGGACAGCAGGAAAGCTATGGACAATTATTTTTGTTTTTTCCATTCTGCAAGTCTAGTGCCTTACAGGATTCTGAGCTTGAATTGTGTAGATAATGGTCTCTGGTGAGTGATAGTTACATCTTTAAAGTTTGGATAATTTTCTAGGGTTTAATGAACTATTCAGCACATAGTTGTGGCAGTCAGTGCAGTACCCTGATGACTGATTCCATTTAGAATTGACTTCACACTAAAATGTGTCTATTTCTATTCAGAAATAGCCCAGATGGAAAATGGATTGAAGTTGCATTTTTTAAGTAAGAAAATGGTTGTGCACTAAGCTGCAATATTTATCTTTTGAGAACATATCCAAATAAAAAGATCTAAAATCAACACAAGATTTTTTGTGGTGCTTTTAGATATATTTTCTGCATTTGCATTGGAAGACAGAATAAAAATGATTGCTCAGAACAACTGCTTCTTTAAGGCAGTTTGAAAATTTCCAGGAAGTATAAGGGCACCTAGGAGTAAATTTAGCATAAAATGTAGTCAGCACAAAAAAATTAAACTAAAACTAAAACTCTGGTGACTATTGAAAAAATCATCACCATATCCAAATAATGAAAACAGAAAGCTTTAAAAAAGAAAAAGAAAAAGAAATAAAATTTAATTAAACTGAAGCAAAAATAGTATTAAAGCGCATAGCGACAATAATGAAAACAGTATTACACTGACTTGAAAATACACTGTGGTAGAGCTTAACTGAGAGGTCAGAGATAAGTTGAAATGTGGCAATTTGATATGCCATAATAAGGAGAGTGGTCATACAGATGTGGGTCTCTTCCTAGCTGAGGGTATAAGAACCCCTATATCATTTATTAGATTTTATTTTTTTTGTCTTTTGGGTCACACCCCTCAAATCTCAGGAGTTACTCCTGGTTCTGCACTCAGGAACTATTCCTAGTGGTGCTTGGGGGACCATGTGGGATGCCAGGGATAGAACCGTGTTGACCATATGAAGGCAAACACCCTCCCCACTGTGGTATTGTTCTAGCTCCTCATTTATTATATTTTAAAAAGTTGTAGACATTAAATACAATAGTTATAAAAAACAAGCACTTGGAAAAATTAAATTTGATTTAATTTAATTTAATTTTTTTTATTATTATTATTATTATTATTTTCTTTTTTGGGTCACACCCGGCAATGCTCAGGGGATACTCCTGGCTCTGCACTCAGTAATTAGTCCCGGCAGTGCTCGGGGGACCATATGGGATGCCGGAGATTGAACCCAGGCCAGCATAGGCTGGCCTCGTGCAAGGCAAACTCCCTACCCACTGGGCTATCGCTCTGACCCCTAAATTTGATTTATTTTAGGTTTGGGAACACTATTTTAAGCATATAGAAAAGAAAGAAGGCAGGGGGTGGGGTAATATTTGAAGGGCTGGAGCCATGCAAGTCAAGCATTAAGTTCACATTTGATCGCCACCACTTAGACAATTTTCATGAGCACTGCTGGGAGTAAACTGTTGACTCCCAGAGTAGCTGGACCCCAGCACCTGAATGCTGAAAGGCCTGAACAATAGGCTGAGAGTTGTTGGGAATATCCCCAGAACCCTGAATTCTATTCAGGAGGCCACTACCCCTCAAGGGAGGGAAAAACAACAACAACAAAACAGAGATTTAATTAACAAAAATTTATGTCTATGGGATTGGAGCAATAGTACAGTGGGTCGAGTGCTTGCCTTGCACATAGTCAACCTGGGTCCAATCTCTAGCACCTTAAGTCCATCAAGAGTGAGCTTTGAGGCTAGAGTCAGGAATAAGCCACCAGGTGCGTATCAAAGACCAATAGCAAACAAAAAAAATGAAAAGTCTTATATGGGCAGAAGATAACCAAATGAAATAGTATAACAATATAACTCAGTAATATAACTCAGGAATGACAGAGGGATAAGATCCTCTGAAACACACTGGGATTTCAACAAGACAGAGGGATTCTATGAAAATTTAATCAAGGAAAGAATGAAAGAAACAAGATGCTGTCACTATACAAATGTTTTTCAATATATGAAAAAACAACTACTTATTAGGTATTAACTAAAAGAATTATGGCATATTCATAGGCTTTAGTACAAAGTTAACTGTTAAAATATGTAAAGACATGGAAGAGTAGAACAAGTAGTTTTACTCTGTAGAGTCATGGGATCTTAATTATAATAGTAAGATACTAGAGTAAAATAAATATATTTATAGAAAAAAAGTAAGATGATGTACTTTAAGTGTTAATTTGTTAGCGTATCATTTATAGTTCCCTGAGCACTTCTGGGGATAACTCCTGAGTATAGAGTCAGGAACAAACCCTGAACACAATAGCAAGTGTAGTCCAACAACTCTCCCCACCTGCCTAAAAAGAAATTGTCAGCACTGGATTGTAGAGATAAAAATGGAGTTACTTCTTATTTATATTATTAGTGCTTATTTTCTTTGCTTTTCCTACATTTGAATATTTTCTACAATGAAAGGATGATGTAATTAGAACTCCTCTAACTCTATGATAATTACACATTTGGAAATTTACATATTTAGAAAGTTACAAGAAGTCTACTAACCTTATCCCCAAAGTATAGGGAAGAGAAGGAAAGAACAACTGGAGGTTTGGGGAGAAGAGAGATGAGAAGCACTGAGGGCCCAGTCAGGGGGTTAAGGAACAAAGGTGGTGTTAGGGAATGATAGAGTCAAATATCCGAACCACAGAGTCAACACACTGAGATCAAGAGACCCAGACTTTAACAACTCAACTTAGAAAGGTTCCTGTCAGGAGGGCAGGTTGGAGGAGGGGATAAAGGAGAGAACCTGGGAACATTGGTGGAGAGATGACAATGGTGGTGGGATCAGGCTGCAATATTGTCTGTTTAAAACTTAACTCTGAATAACTGTGTAAATCACAGTGCTTTAATGATTTTTATAAAGAACTATATTAAAACACTATATTAAAGATCACCACTTTAAAGAGAATCCCCAAGATCTCAAATATCAGAAAAGGATTTATTTATTTATAGCTTTTGCTTATGTTAATAGGCAAGTGATGGGTTGCTAAAAGGAAGCTAATTTTAAACTAGTCCCTGCTAAATTCAACAAATGAACACTAGAAACTAATTGAAATATCAATGGTTTTAAAAAAGCTTCCACTGACAATTAAAACAAAGGTGCTAAGTAAAGTAATAACAGCAGTAGAAAGGTATGGACAGATAGAGTCCGGAATGGTTTTGTGGAACTTCTTGAGCAGAGAGAGCCGAAATGGCTCAAAGGACCTCCATAAACCCCAGCAGTCACACCCACATTCCACTGCCACTACCATGTAAGTTCACTGCCCAGTTAAATATTCTGGAATTTTCTGGACATCCCTAAACTCTACAGTACTAATATTCCAGTAGAAAAACAGTAGACTGAATGGAAATGCAATTTAGAAGCCAACTAAACTTGGGTAACAAAAACATTACCACAGCAGGCTCAACTAAACAATTAAAAAATGACTTAGAAACCCTCAGACAAGGGCTTAATGTTCCCATAATAAGATACATCCATTTTCACACATTTTCTTTTACCAGATTTTTTTTTGATAATTCCATTAGCCATTCAGTGGTAACAAACAATAGATGCAAATTACTTTGAACCTGCTATGGGTGCAGATTTTGGGGGGGGGTTGGGAAAATGGGGTCGATGGTGGAGGAAAGATCACAGTGGTGGTGGAATTGACTCGGAAGACTGAATGCTTGTAACAAATGCATCATGAGCAACTTTGTAAATCATGGTGTTTAAATAGTGTGAAAAATATGAAAAGAAGCACTACCCTTCATTAGGAATACTGTAGTGCTCTGAATGGAAACCTCACCCTGACAGGCACAGGTCTAGACCTAGAGCTGTGATCTCCTGTCAAGGCCCAGAAGTTCCAGAGTTGTAGGGGTGAAGAGGATACGACGCAGCATGCCTGCAGACACAGAGAAGGGAGAGAGAACACAGAAGAAATACTGCAGAGTGGCACGTAAGGAAGAGCATGGCGTGAGTTAGGGTATAGGAGGATCACTTACTGCCGAGAGAGACTGCAAGGGATACGGACAAATACAGTTACAACCCAGACTAGAAAGTTCTCAGTCACAATGAACTGAATGAAGCATGCAGTCAAAGACAAAGCCTGTGTTCCTAGCACAGTATTCTCTCTGCTTGACCAACGATTTATTTAAAATTCAGTTACTCTTCAAGGGCTGGGAAGACAGTACAGAGCTAAGGACACATGTGAGATCTGTCTGATCCTAGGGTCTCTTGATACCCACAAATCGGTACCTTTTGGCCAGTTTCCAACAAAACAGCACTAAGTTTCCTGAGAAGTTAAACTGCCAAAAATTAGGTATGTGGGAGCCACACCCACAAACCACCTCTGGCTCAACCATACAGGATCATTTACTGGGCGCTCTCCAGAAACCCAAAAATAAACCTCAAAAGAGATCAGAATCTGCAGTTAGAAGGTCATTCACCAGTCAAGATCTAGAAACTCAAAAATAAATCTCGAAAGAGATCAACACGTAGCAGAGATGCTGCTTCTGGTCCTCCAGAATGAATAAACTGGGGCACCCGGAGGGGCTGGGCTTGGGTCGGGCCCACCCAACAGAGCCCCAGCAGTAGAAAACCTCCACATTCCACAATCACCGCCATGTTTAAGGCTGGACTCCACTGCTCCGACGAGCTCTACTCAGAAATTAATCTGTTGAAATACTCAGGTATGCGGATTTTGTGACTGAAAACTCCAGGCTTTCACGGAGTGGGGGGAAGGGCCACCTCCCCCCCCAACCCCCTATTCTTCCGGAAGGTCCAGCCCCAAAAGCCATCACTCAATTAAAAATTTAACTACAACTTTATCACCCCATTAAAGACTTTGGAATTTCTGAAGTGCAAGGCTGCTACAATACTGATTCACATCAGTAGCACATCACACCTAATTTGTTTGTAACAGCTCAAAAAATAGGTTACTACCTTAGTAACATCATTGTTTGTCTGATGGCTATTCAAAAAGCTGATTTGAAACTATATTTGCATTCCTATGTTCATAGTAGCATTATTTTTAACTGTTCAAACATAGGAAAGCCTAAATGTCTATAAACAGATGACTTGTCAAGGAAACTATGGTGTATATACACTCAATGGAATAAGACAGTAATTAAGGTATTGAAACTATTCCTTTTGGGACAAAATGTATGGACCTTGAGGTGATTATGCTAAGTGAAATAAATATGGAGAAGAAATAATCACTGAATAGTTTCACACATGAGGAATATCTATAACTAAGGCTAATGAAATGGCAAAAAATAAAACCCAAAACAAATGAAAACTTTGAATTAGTGAATTATGGTGGATACTAGAAAGAAAAGGTCAAGACAAGAAGAACATGTAGAGGGGTCATGCACGTGTGTGTGTGTGTGTGTGTGTGTGTGTATGTGTGAGTGATAGAGAGAAAGAGAGAGCAAGAGAGAGAGAGTGAATGTGAGTGTATTTGTATATAGATATTGCTGGGGACTGAATCCAGGGTTTCACTCATGCCCTGGGTAGTGGTATGTGGTTTACTACTGTGTCACAATCACAGCTAAAAAGTCACTCTGATAGTGAGATGATACAAGAATTTTGTATCTTTGGTAGGGTGTGATGAGTTTTATACACAAATAGAAGTGCAAAGTTATATGCTTGAAATTCTATAGTACTGAAAACTAATGACAAATAAACTGAAAATTTAAAATAAATTTAAAAAATGAACTCACTGCAAAAATCTTAGACACTAGATGGTTTGACCTCCTGGTCCTAAATCAACTAGTAAATTTCAAATGCTTGTTTTTACTATTACATAAAAATTAATAAAAATATTTTAGGGGCCAGTGTGATAGGACAGTGAGTAGAGCATTTGCTTTTCATGCAATCAACTTGAGTTCAATCCCATATGGTACCCTAAGCCCTGTCAGGAGTAATTCCTGAGTGTAAAGCCAGGAGTAACCCCTGAGCATAGCTGGGTATGACCAAAGAAAAGAAAAAAAAATTTAAGTAGAAAATTTATAGCTGACCCCCAACTTCTCTCCTGCATTTTCTCTCTCCTGCATTTTTCTCCAAGGGCATTTTCAGGCTGATTCTGGGAGATACTGCTTTAGACCAAGGAGAGGCAAGAGAAGACAGCATGTGCTAAGAGCCAGAAGCAGGGCTGGGCCCAGTGCTCATAGTGGTGTCTCTGTGAGTCAGACATGGCTTTGGATGGCCCACCTAAAGCACTGAAGCCGAAGACCTTGGGCAAAGCGGCCTGCTTGGTACTTTTCTCCATCCATTACCGAAGGGACCATTTCTGTGTCCTGCACAATGATAGCCATTTCACTGTCTCGCTTTCCCAGCATGCTTCGGTCATTGATGTTGGCAGAACCTAGAAAGAAAAAAGTAAAACGAAGTGATTTTCTTGCAGTAGTGATGCTTAATTAGTTCTCCCTGTTCATTTTTCCTTGCTAACAAACCCCTTAGTTTATTCATGTTATCAAAAGAAAGCTGTGCAGGGTTCTCCTTGAGCTAGGTGTGAAGTTTGATCATGAGCATGATGATTTCATTGTTTTTGGCATTATTTCATTATTTTGGCTTAGGAATGGATGTTCTACATGATTCCAGCTATGAAAAATTAAAGGAAGAGTGGTTCAAGATTTCTGAGAAAGTTTCCTCTCCTTGTAAATGAACAACAGAAAGCAGTTCTGACTCTTTCAGACACTGGATATTTTGACTTGAACGGATAGATGAGGACATGATCCCAGGATCTGCTGCAGCAACTTTGTGACTATTAGGGTCAGACAAGCTAAAGTTAGCAGAACAGAAAGTATTGTGATTATTAAGTCACTGAACTGGTCAACCCTAGAATTTTCCTAGCTTCTGCTTTTCAGATGTCCGTATTGGTTTACACACCTATTGCTCAAAAGGATTCTGATTAAAGATCAACTATACAAGGAAAAAGACACAACGATTCAACACTGAAGATGGATTTGCCTTTTTAAGAGTTAAAAAGTCTTGCATACATTAACTCATGTATTAGAATTTGAAGTGCCCGAAACCCAGGAACCCCTTCATCCAGTAAGGCTACTCTTAAATACAGATGACCAAACTGCCTTCGAGTACTTGTTCATCTTCTGGCCCACTTGTGCAGCCTGTCAAGCGCTTCAATATCAATTTACCTCAATTCTATTTATGATTCAAGTGAGCTGAGAATGTTGGAATGTGAAGGGCAAGTATTTTATTATTAGGTCAACCTGAGCTTTCAATGCTCCCTGGCCTTGCAATCAGACCCGCAGCACGTTTTCTTATTAGTCACTGCAGATTCACATTTTTGAATTTTTGAGGTGTCCTATAAACCACAGAAGGGACTGCCTTACTCCAATATTCTTCTTGTTCCTTATGCCCTACGCACAATATTCCTCTGACACGTGCATAGGAAGTATAAAAGTCAGGCTGAACACGAGCACTGGCTTCTCTCTCATGGGGACTGTCAGGGTGAAAGACAATAGGATTCTGGATGGAGCCCACATGGTGAGTGTCATGCAGAGGGAAAATTGCGCCCATTGAAAAACTTTATGGCCATTTGCTGCAGTGCTGCCCTGGAGTTCACTAACAAAGCTCTGACTGGTATGGATATTAGAGCTGCCCCACAGGAACCTGTCTGGGTAAGAGAGAAAGGATGGAGAACCTTGCAGAAATGTTGAATGACTCCTGATGTGCGATGAGGCGGGAACTATTTGGAACACTTTGTTTTGTTGGCAACAAATCACCCTTTATATTCACTCACAGTATAATGATGCTATAAATTTTATAGCCACATCATTGGGCTTGACAGATGGTCTAGCACTAATGTGAACAAATTTTTCTTATATTTATCAGCCTTAATGTGCTCTCTTATAAACTAAGATCATATAGACCTTGACAAGTTGTGAGAATTAATTAGGACCATGTCACAGTGTTTACTGATTTATGAATTGCTCTACAAATGTTAATTTTATGGACCTTATTGTCAGATACTTCATAACCCTATACAATCTGCACTGGAAAACACTGAAACAGGAAGGAGTAATTTGATGACATGTTGCAGGTAGCATTTGCTTCGAAGGAGTCCCTATTTTGAGTAAATCACTTCTCACCCAGGTACACAAACTGAAGAGGTCAGAACAAATTATAGCTCTCCTTTTGTGGTGAACACGTTGAGACACCAGCAGAGGTCGCTCTTGGGCAGAGACTATAGGATTGGGCAATTCACTGATTTTTTTTGTTTTATTTACTTTTTAATTTTTTATAAGTATTTTATTACACCACCGTGAGATATACAATTACAAAGATGTTCATATTTGGGTTTTGGTCATACAGTGTTCCAACACCCATCCCTCCACCAGTGCCCATCTCCCACCACCAATGTCCCCGGTTCCTTCCCCCCACCTCCCGCCTGCCTCCATGGCAGGTTCTTTATTTCTTTCCCTTTCTCTCTATCTCTTTCTCTTTTCCTTCCCTTTCAGATTGCGGATTATAGAACATACATTAAAGGGTTGTCATGTATATCTTTTGCCTGTATTTAATGCTCAGTTCTAGGTTGGTATTAGTACTTTCGACAATTGTTAGCACACTGTTCCATTTTCTGTCTTACCTAGCCTCTGACTCCCACACGTTTGTGATAATTTCCACCTTTGACAAAACATGCAATACCTGAATAAGCCTATTACTATTGAGAAAATAGCAACAGTAATTAAAAGTCTGCCCAAACACAAAAGCCCAGGTCCAGATGGATTCACTAGTGAACTCTACCAAACCTTTAATGAGGACCTACTGCCAGTCCTTTTTAGGCTCTTCCAGGAAATATAAGAAACAGAAATACTCCCAAACAGCTTCTATGAGGCACATATCAACCTGATACCCAAAGCAGGGAGAGACAACACAAAGAAAGAAAACTACAGACCAATGTCCCTGATGAACATGGGTGCTAAGATCTTCAACAAAATACTAGCAAAGAGAATCCAAAAACTCATCAGGAAGATTATACATCATGACCAAGTAGAATTCATCCTGGGAATGCAAGGATGGTTCAACATTCGCAATTCAATCAACATAGTACAGCATATCAATAAGAGAAAAAATAAAAACCATATGATCCTATCAATAGACACAGAGAAAGCATTTGACAAGATCCAGCACCCTTATTAAAACCCTCCAGAAAATGGGAATTGAAGGAACTTTCCTCAAGATAGTTATAGCCATCTATCAAAAGCCCACAGTGAACATCATTCTCCATGGGGAAAATTGAAAGCCTTCCCCCTGAGATAAGGGACAAGACAAGGTTGCCCACTCTCACCTCTTTTATTCAATATAGTATTGGAAGTACTTGCCACAGCAATCAGAGAAGAAAAGGACATCAAGGGCATCCAGATAGGCAAAGAAGAAGTCAAGCTATCATTATTCTCAGATGACATGATATTATATCTAGAGAACCCTAAACTCTCTACCAAAAACTCCTAGAAACAATAGACACACATAGTAGAGTGGCAGGACACAAAATCAACACCCAAAAGTCGGTGGCTTTCCTATATACAAATAACGAAAGAGAAGAAAGGGATATTAAGGAAACGATTCCATTCACAATTATGCCACAGAAAATCAAATACATAGGAATCAACTTAACCAAGTGTGTAAAGGACCTGTACAAAGAAAACTACAAGAGACTGATCATAGAGATAAAAGAGGATACGAGGAAATGGAAACACATTCCCTGCTCATGGATGGGGAGAATCAACATTGTCAAAATGGTGATACTCCCTAGAGCTCTGTACAGATTCAATGCAGTCCCTATAAGGATATCCATGACATTCTTCAAAGAAATTGACCAAACACTCCTGAAATTTGTATGGAACAATAAACCCCCAAGGATAGCTAAAGCAATCCTTGGGAAAAAAGATGGGAGGCATCACCTTTCCCAAGTTCACTGATTTTTTGCACTCTGCTGCATTATCCCTCCCTCCTCCTCCCCCTACCCCCTCTCTCTTCCCTTCTCCTGCCCTCCAGTCTCCTTCCTGCCAGTACATCCCTCAATGCCAAGGAAAGAAATCCAGTCCTGGCAATCACCTTCAATTTTTAGAGTCAAACCTGAGCAGCCTCAATGTTTGCTCTTAACTACATGTACAGTGAGTAGGCAACTATTTAATAGGAATGAGAAGGAAAGGATGAGACCATTTTAAAAGAATTAAATACCTAAAATTCGACATTTACTCTTATAAATGCTACCCCAATACGTGTTCAATGTTCCCATTTTCTGAGCATCAAATTTATAATAGCAGATACAGCATTATTTTGTCTCTATATGATAGAAGAGACAGAACAGAGATAGATATAGATAGATAGATAGATAGACAGACAGACAGACAGACAGGCAGGCAGGCAGGCAGACAGACAGACAGACAGACAGACAGACAGACAGATAGATAGATGGAGAAAGAGAGAGAAAAGACCTGACATAAATACACACCAAACTATTAAGAGTAGTAAGAGCATTTTGATAAAGCAATAGAGGGCAATTAGGGGGAATTTTTACTTAATATATAGCCTTACAATCTGAATGGTTCCCAAATATGTTTTGGTTTTATATAACTACTTTTAGTTTTGTTTTGAGGACTACACCAGCAATGCTCAGGGAACTGTCTCCTGGTAGTGCTCGGGGACCATATAGGATGTAGGGGATTGAATATGGGTTGGCAGCATGTGAGACAAGCACTCTACCTGCTGTACAATCTCTTCAGGCCCTATATAACTGCTTTTCATAAAAAATTCTATCCCTTATCATTCCCTGATAATTTAAAAGCACCAAAATTTTAAAAATGATCTACATTACTACTGCTAATATTAGGAAATTTTTAACATGAGATAAAGCAAAATATAAAAGAGTATTTCAGAAAGCATATGTGTGACTCAACTCACCCGTTGATGAAACATACAGTCCTAAATTTATTACCCAGGATAAAAGACAAAAAGCACTGACACAACTGGGACCCTTGAGTGCCTTTCCATGCAAGTCCTAAGATAGACTGCCAGGACCACATGACCCCAGAACACTGCCAGTAGTGGTCCTGGTGAATCCAAGCGTTGACCCATCAGGGCCACACTGCAGCCTGACAATCACTTGGAATGGCTCCCAAACCACCTAACCTTCATTGGGGGAGGCTTCTATTAAAAATAACAGGAATCAGAGAGACAGTACAGGGGTTAAGGCACTTGCTATGCAATGCAGCAGATCCTAGATCCATGGTCCACTGAGCAACTACAAGGGGGTCACACCTAGGCTGGGAGCCAGGAATAGTCCTGAGTATTTCTAGATGTGGTTCAACCCAACTCATTAAAAATAATGAAAAAAAAAACAACAGACAAGTTTTCAGTGTGGACACCCTCTCCATGTAAACGACCCCATGGAATGTAACTTTCCTAATGTGGGCACTCTATAGAAACTATCCCTGCATGAATACACAGAAGAAAGAACTTTCTTCCAAGCAAAACACTCAGTAACTGACCCTAAATGCTGTTAATACTTGTCTCCTTCCATAAGTAAGACCAGTTCTGGGCCTGGTTTTCCAAGCTGCATCCGGTTAATCTTCCTTCTCATATCTCAAAAGATGCAAACATATCTTGACCTCTTGTACTGAACTTTCTCCAGGGAAGCCAGGATATCCAAAACATATTAGGCTAATAGTCTATTAGCCCCTACTCCAATCAGCATTTCCTCCAAGTCAGCAAAAGAAGCAGTGAGTGCATGAAACAACAGAACTCTAAACAAAGAGCAGCAGTAGTTTCAGGCCAAAGAATGCACTCTCTGAATCAGCACAAGAGGCTCTGCACAATTACACAGGAGCATCAAATTGGAAAGCAATAATTTTGATGAGGAAAGCAGAAACCACCACCCATTGAGTTTCCTCAAAGAGTGGGGTGAAGATGCCACAAGCACCATGATGTACTGTGTATGATGCACTGAAAAGAAAAGAATCACATCACACATCTGGATATATCACAGCTCACTAGTTAACAATCAGTGTGTCAGAGAAGAAATCAAAGACGAAATCAAATGATTACTGAAAACAAATGAGAGTGAGGGCATAAGCTATCAGAACTTGTGGGGCACAGAAAGAGCAGTGTTAAGAGGAAAGTTTACCGGATGCCACAGCACATCAAAGTCCACCTGGGAGTGACGCTGACCTCAAGACCAGATTAACAGAGCAAGATGAGTTTGAACCCAGGTGGGCAGCTCCCAGAATTGGGAATCACCAGGAATTCATCAGATGGAGCTGGGGTTGCCCCTTCCCCTCTCCATTTTGTCGGATCCCTGTGACCCCACCCAGGAGCTGCCCTGGGGTGACCAGCCATAGCATGCAGAGCCTCAGACGAAGCTGGGGGAACTGGAACTCGGCTCTCCCCTAGCTAAGCTGATCATGTGGCCCCCAGGAGGACAGATGGGTTTTGGGTATTGGCCCATCAACTCTGGGGGTCCCAGAAATGCTGGATGAGACTCACCCACTACATTAGTCACCATTTTCACTGTCCAGATGCTGACCATGTGGCCCCTAGAGTCGTGCGGCCGCTATGCGGCCATGAGGTCCATCAAAGTAAGTGGAAACAGTTATGTCCTTTAATGAACTGCATTCTACGATGTGTAGGAAAAGTAGGCGAGGGAGAGATAGAGAGGAGAGAAAAGATATACAGAACCTGCCAAGTAGTTGGATTGTGGGAGGGGGAGGGAGACATTGGTGATGGGAGATGGGTTCGGGTGGAGGGATGGGTGTTGGAACACTGTGGAACCAAAACTCGAGCATAAGCATATTGCAATTGTATGTCTAAAAGTTGTGTAATAAAATTTAAAAAATAAATAAAATTTATTTCTAAAAAAAAGAGGAACGTTTATAGCTCTGCATTCATTCATCAAGAAGGCAGAAAGGACCCACATAAATAACTGATTTTGCAGATTAAGGTCTTGAAAAAATAACCAACAAAAGTGCCCAAAGCGGGCAGGAAGAGCAAATAATAAATGTCAGAGCAGAAATTAACAAGTAGGAACCTCAAAAACGAAACTGAAATTTTAATAAACCAAGAGCTGTTTATTTAAATAAAAAATAAACAAGATTAATAAAACACTAACGAGAGAGAGATAGAGAGAGAAAAGAGAGAGATAATCGTAATAAACTGAATCAGAAATGAAAGATGATAGTCAGGGCATTGCAACAGAAACCAGAGAAATTCAAAGGATCATGAGAGATTACTGTGAGAATCTAATTTGGCACAAAACAAGAGAAACTAGAAGAAATGAATAAATTCTTAGATTATTATAACCTACCAAGGCTGAACCAAGAAGATTTGGAATATTTGAACTTTCCAGGAAATTGAAATGATAATCAAAAGTCTTCCCAAAAACAAAAGCCCAGACCCTAAAGGATTCACTAGTAAATTCTGTCAAACCTTAAAAGAGGACCTACTGCAAACTGATTTCAAACAATTCCAGGAAATTGAAGAAACACACTCTCCCAAACAATTTCTATGAAGCCAACATCACTCTGATACCAAAAGCAGACAGATATCACTAAAACAGAGGATTACAAATCTATATCCCAGTTGAACATAAATGCAAATATCTTCAGTAAAATACTTGCAAACAGAATCCAACAACTCATGAAGAATATCATATGACCAAATAGGATTCATCCTGGGGAATGCAAAAATGGATTAACATTTGCAAATCAATCAAAATAATACACCACATCAATAAAAGAAAAACTATATGATCATATGAGTAAACATAGAGAAAGCATTTTGACAAGATCCACACTCATTCATGATAAAAACTCTCAACAAAATGGGAGTTGAAGAAACCTCTTCAATTTTGTCAAAACCAGTTAACAAAAGAACACAGCAATAATTATTCTCGATGGGGCGGTGGGGGAATAAAAAGCCTTTTCTCTAAGAAAGGGCAAAAAACAAGGTTGCCCAATTTTGCTACTTCTATTTAAAATAGCACCTTACCATAGTAGTGAGGCGAGGCAAGAAAAAGATATCAAGGACATCCAGGTTGGAAAGGAATAAATCAAGCTCTCATTATTTGCAAATGACATGATACTACATTTAGAAATTCTAAAAACTCTGTAAAAAGCCTCTAGAAACAATAGACTTGTAAAGTGTCACTGTACCACTGTCTTCCCGTTCATCATCGATTTGCTGGAGCGGGCACCAGTAACATCTCCATATGTACTGTCTCATGCTAGTAGAGCCCAAGGGCATCTGCTTGCTCCAGGAACATGAAGAGCCTCAAACCATTCCCATCAGATCATGGCAACAAGGTCTATAATTGTTACTGGTATTTGGCACATCAAATACGACACGGGTAGCTTGCCAGGCTCTGCCGTGTGTAAAGTGTCCGTTACAAAATCAATACTCAAAAAGTTCATGGTTTTCCAATATACAAATAATGAAAGATATTTAAAAAAAATCCCATTCACAACTGTGCCTGGAAATCAAGTACCTTAGAATCAGCTTAACCAAAGAGGTGAAAAACCTATACAAAGAAAATTAAGAAACATTACTTCATGAAATAAAAGTTTACACAAGGAAATGAAAACACATCTCCTGCTCATAGATTGGGAGGATTAACATTAACAAAATGGCAATATTCCCCCAAAGCACTATACAGATTCAGTGTAGTCCCTATTAAGGTATCTATGACATTTTTCTTTTTCTTCATCTGCTGGACTAGAGCTATTACTGGGCTGGATTCTGGATCCCACGGGATGTCAAAAGATCATGTGGCTGCCAACCTACAAGATGATCAGACCCTGAACAAGTCAAGATCAGGGTCTTGATTCGTCAAGACCCCTGAACTAACGATTTGAGGCTCTTCATATTCCTGAATCAAGCAGATGTCACTGGGCTACACTGGCACGTGATAGGGTCAAATGGAAACGATACTGGTGCCCACTGAGCGAATTGACAAATAACGGGATGTCAAGCGATTAAGTGATGACATTTTTCAAAGAAATAGATTAGACACTCCCTCAAATTCATATAAAATAATAAACCTCCATGAATAGCTGAAACAATCCTTGGGGAAAGAATATGGAGGCATCATCTTCCTCAACTTCAAACTGTGATACAAAGTGATGGTAATTAAAACAGCATGGTATTACCAACATCCAAGGTTAGACAAAACATGAATCAGGAGGTCTTTTAAAAAGTGGAATCTACCACAAGCATCTGGGATTCGGAGGTTGGGTGGGACAGAGAAGGGAACAGTGTGCTAACAATTATAAGAGATAATACCAGCCTAGAACTGAGTATTGAATACAGGCAAAAAGATACACATGATAACCTCTAAATGTATGCATCGAAATCCACAGTGTGTAAGAGAAGGAAGAGAGAAAGAGAAAGGAAAGAGAAAGAGAAAATATATAAAGAACTCGCCATAGAGGCAGGCTAGGGGAGAGGGGAGAGAATCGGGGATATTGGTGGTGGGAAATGGGCACTGGTTGAGGGATGGGTGCTGAAACAATGTATGGCCAAAACCCGGACATGAACATCTTTGTAATTGTGTTTCTCTCGGTGGTATAATAAGATACCAAACAAACAAATAAAATAAAATTAGCGTAAAAAACAGCATTGTATTAGAATAAAGACAGATGCTCAGATTAATGGAATGGAGTAGAATATCCTGGTAAAGGGAGATACATTATAACCTTTCATTACCTGTATTCCAAACCACAATATCTCATGGTGATTCAATATAAAGGGAGGAAAAGAAAACAAGAAAGCTGTTTCATACACTCAACAGAACTTAAATTCTACTTGAGAATAGCTATGTTTCATTTAGAAAATCTAATAGATGTTCATTTTTAAAGTGCCACTATTAAAATAGACCTGGAAGCTAGTTCAGTCACAGATTTCATGATCATCAGGGTCATCTGAGGCAACAAAGTTCTGCATAAAAGTGATTTTTCAGTGTGAGAAACTGATATTTTCTCGTGAAAAAAGAGTCAGGATAAACAATTAGAAAATTTTAAAATGTGAATTATTAGATAATTCTTGGATATGTTTACCAAATTAAGATATTTAATCATAGGTTATTTTCAGCTTTTTAATACCTGTACAATATTCTCAAGCTATTGTCTCAAATTCCTCTTGGAAAATTTGAAGTCTTCTCTAGGTCCTGAGCTTAAGTAGAGCCAACATCAGTGTGTAGCAACAGCAAGCCTGTTTCATTTTAGTTTTTCACTGAGAAAGAAAAGTGCCCTTGGGTTCTTCTCAGGGGAAAGCTGTTTTGTCTTTGGGAAGAAGATACAGAGACCTCGCCACTAAAGACTAAAGTAAACCTTCCAGCTCCCAAGGCCATACTTTGTTTTAAGAGAGTGAATACAGATTATGTGAAAATTTCACCAACTAATGCCAACACAAATACGGTGCACATTTCAGAGTTCAGAGACTTTTCTAGAAAATAAATGAATTCAAAAATTTTACAAGTCTATTTAACTGTTGGCCAGACACTGAAAGCAATTTTGTATTTCTAAGTTGGGGAAAAAAGTCTGAAAATCAAAAATACTTTTAAAAGGAGAATATTTACTTCTACCCATTTCATTTCAAGAATTCTGAGATTTTGCTGAAGAGATCAAGTGAATTTTACTTTGTTTGCTTTTCCATTTCAGCAAACATCAATATTTTCCCTTCTTACTGTCATCGCCAAATTTAATAATATTCTGAGATTGGCTTATAAAGAGCAAGGCCAGAGAAGACTTAGGGAAATAAGAGAAACCATGTCTGGTAGGAAATGCGAGAGAGAAAATAATGCTCTGAAGAGAGTAAGACAGTAAGAGATGAAGAGATGAAGAAATAAAATTTATTTCTTAAATGCAGAGTAAAAGGATGTTTCGTGCATTTGTGTGTGTGCTTGTGTGTGTGTGTGTGTGTGTGTGTGTACATGTCTACAATGATAAGGTTGTCTACACATTCTCTGCCTTCAGAATTCTTTTCATGTTTTTCAAATCATGCTCCAGTGCTCTGGATAAGGCAGGGTCACTGCCACTCTATATGAATTTTTTTCTTTCTCAGCAGAGGATAAAAATGGAAAAGGCATATTTACTACTAAAAATATGTGAAAATATTCTGTGAGTTTTGTGTTCTACAGACCAGGGAAGTATCTTATTACAGTTGAGCCACTACATTTTACTTAAAGGGACAAGTGAAATCCCAGTGGTGGACACGCTGTAGGTAAACACCAGCTCTCACCCTTGTTGATTCATTTATCTGGCTGGTTATTAACAGTCTATTTATCATACTGACATTTCAATGTATGTTACAATATTAAAAGACAAAATTTTTTAACAGTAGAAAAATGAAGGTTTCCATGTGTATTAAAACATTTTCTAAGTGTATAAACAACCATCCCTCTTGTTAAATTGATATAATCTGAGCAGAATGTCAAATCAGTAATTCCATTAAATATATCAATGGGTAGAGACTGTGGATAATCTACTGCATACTGTTGATAGATAAAAATGGCAGATGGTAATCTAAGGCTATGTCATACCATTACCATATCATAACATACATCATATCATTTCTATTAACAACATTCTCTCTCTCTTTTCATCCTGATTAATGGCATCCAAACTTCAAGGTGGATGCGGATGGTAAGTAAACACAGAGGTTTATTTCTATTTTTTGTTTGTTTGTTTTGGCCAAACCTGGCAGTGCTCAGTGCTTACTCCTAGCACTAGGCTCGGGATCACTCCTGGAGGTGCTCAGGAGATCACATGGGATCTATCCAGGTCTGTTGCATGCAAAGCAAGTGCCTACCTGCTGTACTATCACTCTGGCCATATACTTCCCATTTTGACTCTTATATAATTTAAGAACTGTATATGAGATGTAAACGCATGCAAATCACTACATTACTCATGACATCCTTCTACCCTCTTCCAATTCCCCAAATCTAGGTACTTGAATGAAAAATTGAAATGAGAGTATAATAAAGAAATTATGAGATCAATGCAGATTATTGTATCAGCTAAATCACTGAGATATTGTAATTTTCTTAGAAGCCACTTAATAACTCTACATCACTATTTCTCCATAGATAAAATAGGATTTATAAAGGATGTATGAGAAAAGAGACTGTCGCAGACATATTGTGTTACTGTGCTTATCAATGCAAAGGAAGCTGGGGAGAAATAGAAAAGATTTTTTCACGAAGTCATGTAGCAAGAACATAATTATAGACCATGTACTTACCAATAATAACTGTGTTGTCATCAGCAATTAGTAACTTGCTGTGGACATAGATAAGCTCAGTGACTAGGTTTCCTTCAAGCTCAGAGTGTGTTCTAAGACCACAGAATGATATATAATTTATCCATTGATTGCCAACTGTAAATTTAAAAAGAAATTGCTGGAATCAATAAAACCAACCTCAGTAGAGACATTAAATTTCATTACATTTTAAAACACTACTAAAATGGTTTCAGAATAGTCTTGTGGGTGCACATATGAATTTTCCAAGCTATGTTTTCTCTATGAAGAATTTAATACTTTAAATATGGATTAGTACACATTAAAAGAATACTTTATGCTTCTATTCATGATTGAACTGAATAACACAAAATCAAACTTTTACACTATAAGACCAATTTGGGGTTGAGAAAGGTAAAGAAAAGGGAATGGGTAAATTGGTAAAGGCATTTATTCGAATCATGAAGGAAAGAAAGAACTAAACTTTTAGTGATGAACATAATATCGTACATACAGGGGTTGATTTATAATGATACACACCGGAAACAATGTTATAATGCAATGCTACTTCAATAGAAATATTTTTTAAAAATAGAAAATTGTAGTGAACTTTGCAACCCACAATATGTAAGAGAAGGAAAAGAGAGAGAGGGAGAGAGAAAAGAAATAAAGAACCTGCCATGGAGGCAGGCTATAGGAGGGGGAGGGAATGGGGACATTGGTGGTGGGAAATGGGCACTAGTGGAGGGCGGAGTGCTGGAACACTATGTGTCCGAAACCTCCAAACATGAACAACGTTATAATTGTATATCTCATGGTGGTATAATAAAATGTTTAATTTAAAAAATGAAAAAAATTGTAGTGAACTACTTTTATGTCTAAGCAAACAAAATATAGTCAAATACCAACATTTTATTTTAACATGACAGGTAAGTTCTGGTGTGATAAATAGATGGGATCCACTGTAGACATCCCACACCTATACTGTGACATTTGCATTAATCTTGGTTGACAGCGGATGAAGTTTTAATCACAGACAAAATGTGTACCTGGTACATAGCTTATAATACATTTAGAACAAAGCATCAGTCAATTTTAGTAAACTGAGGTAAATAAGAACAATTGCAATTAAATAACACTCCTAAGCTAGAGAGATAACATAGGACTTAAGATGCTTGCTCTGCATGTGACCAATCGAGGTTTAATCCTTGGCACTTCAGAGGGTCCTCTGAGCACTGCAATGGTCCCTGAGCACAGAGCCAGAAGTGCTAAGCACAGCCAGGAGACATCCAAAAATAAAACAACCAAATTAATCAACCAGTTAGAAAATTAAATATCACTCCTAAGTCATAAAAATGAGGTAATAAAAGTATCCTGGGAACCTTTGACACTGAAGAATTATTTTCCAGGGAATATTCTTCATGTGTTAACCAAGTTTGTACTTTAAAATGCTGCCTCTCATCATGGGAAGGCCACTTAACTGATAAGAAGAAATGGATTTCATAAAATATCATCCCACCACCATTATCCTGGCATGAATGTTAGTCGCAAATTTTATGATGTCTCTCCCTGTAGCAGCTGTCCTAGATAAGCAAAGTCTGATACCAAGTAGATTGGAACAAAGCCATCACAAATTCTAATCAGTGAATATCTTTTATTTTACTTTAAGGGAATCTGTAGCATACTAATATAATATATATATCGCTCATAATACATATATATTATGCATACTTATATAATATATATATGTATATGTGTGTATATATATATATATATATATATATATATATATATATATATATATATATATATACCGCTGGACTAGAGCCATTACCAACTGGATCCCAACGGGATGTCAAAAGATCACGTGGCCACTCACCTACAAAATGTTCAGACTTCCTTGTAAAGACCCTGAGGGAACAGTTTGAGGGCTCTTCATATTCCTGAATCAACCAGATGCCTTTGGGCTACATTGGCACGTGATAGGGTCCAATGGAAATGTTACTGGCGCCTGCTCCAGCAAATCGATGAATAACGGAATTCAAGTGATCAAGTGACTAATATAATCAATCATTAATTTAATCAATAATTTGATCAATTCACTGTATCACTGTCTTCCCGTTCATCATCGATTTGCTCGAGCAGGCACCAGTAACATCTCCATATGACCTATCTCATGCAAGTAGAGCCCAAGGGCACCTGCTTGCTCCAGGAATATAAAGAGCCTCAAACCATTCCATCAGGTCATGGGAATGAGGTCTATGACTGTTACTGGTATTTGGCATATCAAATACGACACGGGTAGCTTGCCAGGCTCTGTTGTGCGGGTGGCATACTCTTGTAGTCATCTCTAAATCTAGCATTTATTGATGAACCCGCGCAGTTGCTTGCAGCAGCACAAGACGGGCTGTGATAGGATGGTCTTCTGGGTGGAGTTCTGACTAGGGGGAAGTGCGGATGTGGAAAATGGAGGCCCTCATGGAGTGGGGGGTCATCTGGCTTTTTGCGAGTCTCTGCTGGGGTGGCGGGTCAGGGCTAGAACCCACCATCCCTCCTGGGCGCCTCATGAGCAGCTGGGCACAGAGAGAGCCAGTAGCAGCTCTGCCCCCATGTCTGTGAGTCTCTGGATCAGCATACCTGAGCCGGATTTAAAAAAAGACTGCAGCAGGGTGGATCTCGATGAGCCGTGCTCTGAGGGAGGGTCTCCATATGGAATGGGTGAGGGTTGCTCTGTTCCATCCCACCCACTGGGTCTCCACTCTGTGGTGTCCATCTCACTGATGGCTACTTGTTTTCATTTGCATTGTCCTATATAATATTTTCATATTTTAAAAAAAGGCTTTACTCGTCTGAAAAATGTGACTACTAGTCATCTTCCTGTCCTCACTGAGAAGTATCTATTCAGTGCCTTTCCCCATTTGGGGCTGTTTTTGTTAAGGTTTTGAGCTATTACCTCTCCGTCAGATGTGTGCTCAGCAAATATTTTTCTCTCAATCCATCAGTAGGTGGCCTTTTTAACCTAGCCTTTATTTCTTTTGCAGTGTAGATGCCTCTTAATCTGATGCCATCCAAACTGCACTATTTTTTAAAAACAATGCCTGCATCTATTACTAATATATCCTGAAAATGTCTTCCATTGTTCAACTCATAGCTAGTACAAAGTCATTTATGAGTCCATTGTTCACCTCTTAAGTAGTAGGAAGTATGAGACCTACACTTGGGCAGATGCACCTCCTCTTAACTAGTAGGAAGTCACATATGAGACCTACACTTGGGCAGATGTGCTACTTTTTTTTTTTTTTTTTTGTCACACCCGACAATGCTCAGGGGATACTCCTGACTCTGCACTCAGGAATTACTCCTGGCAGTGCTCAGGGGACCATATGGAATGCCGGGGATGGAACCGGGGCTGGCATGGGCCGCCACGTGCAAGGCAAACGCCTACCCGTTGGACTATTGCTCTGGCCCCAGATGTGCTACTCTTAACTAATAGAAAGTCACCTATGAGACCTACACTTGGGCAGATGTGTCTCCTCTTTACTAGTAGGAAGCTATGGCTTCCTACCATTGATCAATTAATCTTTAATTAATATATATTTAATTTAATATTTAATTTAATTTAATGTTTTCTATATTACTGCTGATGCTACTCAGTGTTTGTATTAAATATGTGAATCTTGGAAAGCAATTTGTTCAAACACAGATTGTTCCATTTATAAATAAAATTACTTTATACCTCTAAGAAATATTGTAGCCATATTAGACTAGAACTGATATATCAGTGTACTAGCATAATAGAAAAAGATCAATTTGAAGAGTTTTATGTATTGATATTTCTCTTCATAGTGTCCACACTCAGCAGAGTTTGATAGGCTAGTGCCACTCATAGCTGTACTCAGCACTGTAGGCCAATGTTGGGCCCTAAGGCCTGACGGTATACCCAGGCCTGCTTGTATTTGGAACCACAAAGGTATATGCTGGAGTGCTCAGGCAGTCCTGTGGTATGGGGGAATTCAGCTCAGGGATGCATACATGTTGGGCAGTAAGTAATATATTGGAAATATGCTACCTTAAAAGCGCTTATCTCCTCTTTAAAGTCTTCTCTGATGCAGAAAAAATGGAGTATTCTCTCAACTAAACACTTCATGCCCATAAAAAGATCTTGGAAAATATTTCTAATACAACTTATCATTTTCCAAACATTTATTGAATCCTCCAGTTCTCTTACTGTGTTGGGGTGTAGGGGCAGGGGTGGGGTGGGAAAGATATAAAAGCTTTGCATCCTCTGATATCACTTATATGTGATACTTAGGGTTGTTTTTTTTTTTTTTTTTTTTTTGCTTTTTGGGTCACACCCGGCAATGCTCAGAGGTTTCTCTTGGCTCTGCACTCAGGAACTACTCCTGGCGGTGCTCGGGGGACCATATGGGATGCCGGGAATCGAACCTGGGCCAGCATGGGCCGACCGCATGCAAGGCAAACACCCTACCGCTGGGCTATCCCTCCAGCCCCTATATGTGGTACTTAGAATAACTGGATGAGTGGCAATGTTTAAAAAGAAAGGAGGCCCATATCAACCTTGGCCTCAGAGTATAGGAAAATGAAAGAAAGAGTGGTAGGGTGGGGAAGAAGAGACAGATAAGAAGCAAAAGGGAGGCAGGTCAGGGAATACAGGTACATGGGTGGTTTTAAGGAATGATAAAGCCAAATATCAAAACTACAGAGTGAACAACACTGAAATCAAGAGACCCAAACTTTATCAATTGAACTTAACAACTTCCCTCTTAAACAGGAGGGCAGGCTGGAGGGTGGTTGTGGGCAATATGGGAGCAAACCTGGGAATGCTGGCGGTGGGAAGCTGACACTGGTCATGGGATTGGTGCAATATCGTATGTTTAAAATGGAATGGAATGACTTGGAAAATCATGGTGCTTTAATAAAAATTATTTTTAAATATATTGTAAAAAATAAAAATATTTGAGTCCTCTATCCTTTTATAGTGCCACCTCTATTGCGCCTCCCCAAATACAATAAATGACTGAGTTGGTTAATGGACAAATAGTTGGAGGATTTTTTTTTTAGTTTTGGATGTCTCTGTAGCAGCTACTTTCCTACAGCTGGCTTAATGATCTAAAATTATAAGAGGATCTTATAAGAAAAAATTTTAAAACAAAACTCAAAACTTTGTGGGCAGTAACCTTACCATTTTAAAAATTCACAATTAACAACATGATAATACCAGTGGTTTTAGCATGCATAAGGATCATCTCTCTGAGGACTTGTTCAAAGCAGAATCTGGGGCTCCTGCCCAGAGGCTGTGATTTAGTACAAATCTAAAAATTAAGTGCCTTAGGGAATATCATTCTTTGAACAACACTAAATGCCCTCCTACTATTTACGAATTTAAGGTTAATGGTCCACCTTCAGAAAATATACAAAATGACCACAGGAGATCTATTCTCAGGGCACAAGTCTACTTAATATGAATAAATCCATTTATATCACTGTATCACTGTATCACTGTCTTCTCGTAGATCATCTATTTGCTCGAGTGGGCACCAGTAACACCTCAATACGTCCTGTCACATGCAAGACAGCCCAAGGGCATTTGCCTGCTCCAGGAACATATGAGCCTCAAACCATTCCATCAAGTCAAGGGAATAAGGTCTATAATTGTTACTGGTATTTGGTATGTCAAATATGACATGGTAGCTTGCCAGACTCTGCTGTGTGGGTGGGATATTGTCCTTTTATATAAAACATGTTATTAATCAATGTATTGAGATATATCTAATGACTTTACCTATAGATGTCAAATACATAATATATATTTGTGTATACAGAGGCTCTGAAGAAATTATGTCCCAGAACCAATAATCATATCTAGTACTAAGATTCTGTTTCTTAAATGCCAGTTTTCACTAAAAGAACCTATATTCCAGGCAAGTTCTAGGAATGTATAGATGTGTTTGAAATAGTCATGTCAATTCAAAATATGTTGATAGGAATATGTCAAGTATATGTCAAAAACACGTGGGGCCCGGCTTAAAAATACCTGTGTGAAACAAATATGTGTAGTTGAATATCAAGACTATAATTCACTGGGAAAAGAAATGATCAGACATTTATAAATTCATACTGACATAAATAAAGATCTGATGAATAACTGGAAATATTCTTACAGATTTCAAATAAAAAAAATTTAGCACTACATAGAAGAAATGATGGTATTACAAAAATAGTGTTTAATGCAAAAAGGAAAAATAGCATTCCTCCCAACAGAGTAAGAGATTAGCTTATATAAAAAATTAAAATATATAATAGCTAAATGTAACATATGGTGTGTATGAAAATCTGGGCCAAGAAATTAAAAGACACTCCTTTTATTATGAAGCACATTAATAAGAATATGGTAATACCTAAAAATAAAAGCATGTCAGTGCTCAATTTAGTTTATTTTTGGTAACTGAACTATAGTGGTTTGAATCATATCTCTTTTCCCTAGAAAGACAGATCTATTTAGTTTGGGATAAATGAGCACTAGGCCCGCAACTATTTCCCCAAATCGGTTCAGAGGAGCCAAAACCAGTTATCTGGCATCTATCAAGAGAGCCAAATAAAGGCAAAATGTCAACATCTAGAAATTACAATGAAAGTTATATGCATTCTGAAAACTCTCCCCAAAGTTAGATATTGTTTCTCAATAATGCCTAGTGTGTGTGATCCTCGCTGTTAGCCACAACAGTTAAAGACATGTGATCATCTGCAATTCTCTAAAGGCACATATTAGTGCCGTTGCAGCAGGGCTGGAGAGCACCAGCAGGAAAGTTACTGGTTAGCAACAGTTACAAGGCCTTGGCCAGAAACAGGATGTTCTGCATGAATGAAAGAATTAAAGCGTGGTCCCAGCTGCATTGCTCCCCACGTGGAAGCAGCCCATGGAGTTTCAGAGGGCGCTAAGTGGCTCAGCGCCTGGCAGAGTCTCAATATAGCAACTAGGGTTCGCACACAAGTGCAGTGGGGTGGTGGTGGGGAGGCGAGGGGGGAGGCGCAACACTAGCCAGACTTGAGGGGGATTTGGGCTCCTCTCATTCCTCCACCTCCTTGTTGGCGGGTGTGACTGCGGGCTCCCAGCCTCCACAGCCAGCAACACCAGAAGAGAGACACTCCAGACCCAAGACGCAAAGACTTAGACAGTAATGGAAGTTAGGACCAGGTCTTTCCCAGGATCTTTCACATTTATACACTGTAGTGATCATTTAGTTGCAACAACTGGGGAGGTTGATGGGGAATGAGTAATTATAATGTCACACTAGAACTACTATTGATTATATACATAGAGATGTCATAAACTGTTAATATCTGTAGGGAAAGCCACAAAGTGTAAGAGAAGAAAGAGAGAAATACAGAGACAAAAAACAGAGACAGAGAGAGAAAGAGAGAAAGAAAAGGTGCCTGCTATAGGGGAAGGCTGGGGTTGGGTGGGAGGGAGTGTTGGGACATTGGTGGTGGGACAGGGGCACTGGTAGAGGGATGGGTGCTGGAACACTGTATGACAGATACCCAATTATGAACATCCTTGTAATTGTATATCTCATGGTCGTATAATAAAGGAAAAAAAATAAAGTGTGACCCATCAAAGCTCTCAACCGTCACGAGGAAGAACCCACTTAACACTCCATGTAAGTAAAGAAAAAGCAAATTGGAAAAGGATAGAAAGGATTTCGGCCACTTAATGAATATTTCTCTACTCTAAAGTTACTATTATTGTGGAAAAATATATTAATCCATATCCACCTATTCGTTAAAGATTTGCTCCCTACATTTAATATGTAGTATGACTATTTTTCTTCTTCACAAAAAATCCTGATCACAGGATAGTGAGTATGGCCTTGGTGTTTGTGAGGCACCAGGGATTAAGCTCAGGATCGATACTTATCCTGAAACCTTTCTAAGCCATGAAGCCATCTCCTGGTCCAACTAATGATTGGTTATGGAACCAATTACTACTATCTTAGCTGTCAAATGCCATTTTTTTAATTCCACAATTTCTTTACTAACTGCTTTATTCTGTAAAGAAAAATGGTTTAAAAAGTGAGTGACGTGAGGGCCGGAGTGATAGGCCAGTGGGTAGGGCGTTTGCCTTGCACGCAGCCGGCCTGAGAGCCCAGGTTCGATTCCGGCATCCCATGTGGTCCCCGAGCACCGCCAGGAGTGATTCCTGAGTGCAGAGCCAGGAGAAACCCCTGAGCGTCGCCGGGTGTGACCCAAAAAAGCAAAAAAAAAAAAAAGTGTGTTGGAGTGTTGGAGGACACCTAAAAGCCTAGGCCTCTGCATCTGCCCTGGATTGCCTCCTGCAGGTCACTTCGTAGATACCGAGGGTAGTTTAAATGTGGCAGTTTATCTGACCATGTATTCTGTACTAGCTGGTATAAATATTCTCTCATGCTACCACAATCATTGTGGGACTAGCTAGATCTTACCAGCATATTTGCCTGGCCACATTGGATCTCTAAGTAATTAGACCAGAGAGAAATGCTGTGTGCCTCCAAGCAAGCAAGCATGGCTCCCTGATAACTCAAAGGCAACTAAAATACAAAACTACCATGAAGTAGACCGAGACTCTTGTGAGGGCTTGGAGAAATATTTAACTGGCATTAGCACAGCTGTCTTTGGTACAACCCCCTTCTCTACCCTATAAAGGCAATTCCAGACAGATCTTGGCTCAAGACATTATGTGAGGTGCTGGGAGAAATTACCTGAGGGCATTTGATCCTTCCTGCCAGGGGAAGTTACATTTAGCTTATAGCTTCTCCCAGCTCTGCTAGGAGGCTTTTAATTAGCTCTGGGTCATTGTAAACAGCCAGATTGTCTCCTGAAGTTGCTACATTTCTATAGAGCTATTTTCCTGTTTTCATCTCTAGATAGCCCAGCCCAGAATAGGCTGGGCTGGGGAGTTTGGGTGGATTTCTAGCTATAAAATAAGCTGCAAGAAGAAAGAAGCTCTCTCTTTTCCCCCTTTTTGCCATTTCGGCTTCCGTTGGTGTTTTGCTTCTCCGTCCTCTCCATCTCTGTTGGGCCTCAACACGTGGTGGCAGCCATCTTGGCCTACTGCGTGGCTGGGGCCTAGCTGGGAACCCATATTCTGGATGTTTTCCCTGCTCTTGGATTGTATATTGGAACCTGTGATAGTAAAGCCCTTTTTAAAACTGCATCGGATTCCTGAGTCTTCATCCATTCCCTACTGGCATTGGAGGTAGAAGGGAACTCGCTTCCCGGCACTGTTGGGGACCCTGGTGGTGTCCCCGAAAAAAAGTGAGTGACGTGAAGGTGGGACATAAGTATATTACCGAGAAATAAGACCCTTGTGAAGAAAACAGAAGAAAACCGCATACATTGTTATGGAATAATGTCAGTTAAGAGTATCAGTTATATCACCCTAATTATCCCATGGTGCACGGCACCTTGGGATAAAGGAATTCAGCACAGTCCACTCAGTGTTTAAAGACCATTTAGAAGTTCCTAAAGAGTTTCTATAGACTTTTGTTTCTTTGAATTTTATAGCATTTTATACATGTGCATTTCTAATCCTGATTTTGTTAAATTATACTAAATTGGTTGCTAAAATGCTATAATTCACAACAATTACAAAATGATAAAGAAATGTTTTAAATTAAGCACCAAACACCAAAGATTTGATTATCAGCTAATTATACACTAATGGCTAGTAGCTTTCTTTCCAGGAATTTTTTAACAGTCATAGCAACAGTTTTGTTATTTCTAAAGAATGGGAGCAGTTGAGAACTATAGCTCTCAACCCAATTAGAGATTTGATAGTTCATATATATGTAAAACCCACTACACAGTTACAGAAACAAAACCAACAATACGAAATTGTTCCTCAAAAGGAGGCATTATGTAATTAATCTGTTCCCCCAGGATAAGAGTATCAACATTTTTCTCATTGAGATGCCAACTGTTGACTTGTTCCCAGGATACTTGGAGATATTTCAATATGTGGGCTTACCATTGAAAATTACTTCTTGTGTTAAAATCCAATTTTCCCCCTTGAAGAGGCAAGGGCAGAAAGGAGGTCCCAAACCAAAGAAATGCTTTATTATAAAATCAGGACATTGGGCAGTGGGGGTGTAGTGAGAAACTAATACTAGATTTGTTATGACTTTCGTCATATTGCAACCTCACTTTGGTATTTTTACTATCCATTGTCAACACAGAATGGCTTTCCTGATATGTTTGGTATATTTCATAGATAGTTAATCACTGTTTTTAAGTCATTAGAAAAAAAGATAGGAAAAAGTGTTCTTCTAAATTTTCTTTGTCCTGGATGCAATTACATAGCACTTTTGAAAGTTTTGATTTAATGCTGGTTTTTGAAAATATTTAAGTAAATGATATATATATCTTATGATATATACATCATGATGATGTATATATCTTACATTTAAAGTTATATCTAACTCTTTTTAGACAGAGGAGACCATTAATGAAAATGTACTGGACACCAACACTTTCCCTCATAACTAAAGTGGTTTTCTAGTAATGTATACACAGATATTTAAATTATGTTATACTAAGAACTCAATTCATGATTTTTAGGCTTCCAAAACATTAAAAAATTCATACTCTAAAATTTACACCTTAAAGAAAACCAATTTTGTGGAGTAATTTTCTTAGACTCAAACCTGTTTGGCAATTCTTTTTTAATCAAATTGATTCAGTTTAATTTTATAAGTAACTGCAAGACCTTTCCCTTAAAAATACTATTCCTGATAATAAAATACTTAAGGACCTAATTTCTACTTAGTATAATATATTGACATTAGACTGGTAATCCTTTTTCTGCTAATGACAAAGGTTCTTTAAATAATGACTATGTTTTATCAAAAGTTATTTTAAAACTAGTGTTCTACGCCACTACTGATGCTATGCCAAGGGATCAACTCTATGGAGTTCTGGAGGATGGTAAATGGCTTTGACCAGTCCCTGACCGAGTCCAACATAGCTCCTTGGGTCCGCTCACAAGTGCAGGAGGGGGAAACTGGCATCATCCATGGCACCCAGAGTAGCCAGGAGAGACCCTGGAGCACAGAGCCAGGACTCGAGGTGTGACAACACCACCCAGTACTGTCAAAAGCTCTCAATTTTTTTGGAAACCATTCAAAAGTGGGATATCTAGATACTACGGAATTTCTTTTTTTATATTATGAAGAAATCTCTAAACTGCTTTCCATAACGGCTACATCAATTTACATTCTTACCTATGGTGTGGTATAAATTGGTTCTCTTCTTTTCATATTCTTTACTAGCTCTTATTTGTTTTCTCTTAGAGAATAGTTGTATTCACAGGTGTGAGATAATACCTAGGTGCTTTGTTTGCATAACCCTAAAACAAGAGATGAATGACATTTTTCCATACACCTGTTGGCTATCCATAGGCACTTCTTTGGAAAATTGTTGAATTTTTCTTTAGCATATTCAAACGCTGTAAATCATCACAATATGTAATTTGGTTTATTTTTTAATTAAAATCTCTTTTTTCTATTTTCTATCACTTGGATAAATTAGATACTACAATATTTAATGATAGACTTTTTTCTTCTTTATAAGCTTTAACGACCATGATTTAAAAAAGTTGTTCACAGTACAGTTGCTTTAAGCATACAATATTCCAACACCAGTCCCACCACCAATGTGCCCTTACCACCACCAAATACTCACGTACCTCCCGCCCCTGTCTGCTTCCTTAGCAGGTGCTAATTAATTTGCTTATTACAACACACAACATATAAGTTTAAGACTTTTTAATTACCCCTGAACGAAATGTCATACCAATAAAAATTCACTCCATATTTTACTGTCTCCCAGAATCTGGAAATAATTAATTTATCTATTGCTTATATATTTTTCTATTAGTAACAATTAATAAAACAATGGGATCGTTCAGCCTATTCTTTGTGTTCAGATTTTACTTAGTGTAATATGTTCAAGGTCATCCATGTTTTAGCATGAATGAGTACATTCCTTATTATTTTATTTTATTCTGTTTATTTTTGTGATGCCAGAGAATCAATCCAGATCTCACATATGTATTTCATGTATTCTATGGTTAAGCCACAATCCTAGGCAAACATACTTCTTCATGTCTAAAGTGTATTCCTTTGTATGGCTATACAACATAGTCCCACCACACATTCATCAGTTACTGGAAATTTTGGTTGTTTCTCCCATTTTGCAGTAATATAAGTAATGATACTATTAAAATCCATATGAAAATTTTTTTACATATTTAAAATTCTCTTGGGTTAGAAGGTTTATATTCATAGGTTTAATTTCTAAGTGACTTCTGAGCTTCTTTTAAACTTGGAGGCAGTTTAAATTCCCAGCAATATATATATAAGGACCTTATATCTGTCCTACATAAGAACCTTATATCTGTCCTACATAAGAACCACTTTTATATTGAGATTTATGGTATGAATTTAAATCTTGTACCTCTTTAAATTTTTTTTTAATTATACAATCATGAGATACACAGTTACAAAGATGTTCATGATTGGGTTTCAGTTATACAGTGTTCCAGCACCCATCCCTCCAGGAATGCACATTTCCCAATACCAATATTCCCATATTCCCTCCCCCTCCCCTTCCTGCCTCTATAGCAGGCACTTTTCTTCTCCTTCTCCTTCTCCTCCTCCTATTCTTACTCCTCCTCCTCCTCCTCCTCTTCTTCTTCTTTTTTCTTCTTCTTCTTCATCCTCTTCTTCCTCTTCTTCTTCTTCCTTCTTCCTCTTCCTCTTCCTCTTCTTCTTCTTCCTTTGCTCTCTCTCCCTCTCTCCCTTTCTATCCCATCTCATAAACATTATGGTTTGTCATATAAACATTTATGGGTTATCATGTATATCCCTTTGCCTACATTCAATGATTAGTTCTAGTGTGGTGTTACCACTTCACACAATTAGTAGAACACTTGTATATATTTATATCCCACTACTGAATGCAGTCATAGTATATCTGTCCTTTTCCTTCTAATTTCAGTCAGCATGGTAATATCCATGTCCATCTATTTGCAGGCAAATTCATGACTTTGTCTTTTCAGACAGCTAGTATGAAATGTGTAGATGTGCCATTGTTTCTTTAGCCAGACTCCTTTTCTCAGGCATAGTATGAAATGTGTAGATGTGCCATTGTTTCTTTAGCCAGACTCCTTTTCTCAGGCATTCAGGATTTGGTTGTATCCAGATTCTGGCTATTGTGAATAGTGCTGCAATGTGCAGATACTGTTTCTTCTGTGTGTTTTTGGATCTCCATGGTATATTCCCAGGAGTGGTATTGCTGGGTCAAATGTGGGCTCAATACCTAGGTTTTTTTTTGAGAAATGTCCATATTGTTTTCCAAAAAAGGCTGGACCAATCAGCACTCCCACTAACAGTGGATGAGAATCCCTTTCTTCACACATCCACACACACCAGCACTGGTTGCTCTTGCTCATTTGGATGTGTGCTGGTCTCTGTGGTGTGAAATGATATCTCATTGTTGATTTGATTAGCATCTCCTGATGATTAATGATCACTGTATCACTGTATCATTGTCTTACCTGTTCATCATCGATTTGCTCGAACGGGCACCAGCAACATCTCCATATGTCCTGTCTCATGCTAGTAGAGCCCAAGGGCATCTGCTTGCTCCAGGAACATAAAGAGCTTCAAACCATTCCATCAGGTCATGGCAATGAGGTCTATAATTGTTACTGGTATTTGGCATATCAAATACGACACGGGAGGCTTGCCAGGCTCTGCCGTGTGGGTGGCATACTCTTGTAGTCACCTCTAAATCCAGCATTTATTGATGAATTGCATGGCCACAATAGGCTCTTCTGCTGGGTGGAGTTCTGACGAGAGGGAAGTCCAGATTTGGAAAATGGCGGCGCTCATTCATAGAGTGGGGGGTCATCTGGCTTGTTGCGAGGCTCTGTGGGGTGGCGGGCCAGGTCTAGAACCCACCATCCCTCCTGGGTGGCTCATGAGCGGCTGGGCACAAGGAGAGTCGGTAGCAGCTCTGTCCCATGTCTGTGAGTCTCTGGAACCTGGGCGGACTTGAAAAAGACTGATGATGATTAATGATAAAGAACACTTTTTCATAGGCCTTTTGACCATTCGAATTTCTTCTTTTTGGAAGTTTATTTTCATTTCTTCTCCCCATATTTTAATGGGATTGTGTGTTTTCTCCTTGTAGAGTTCTACAGTGCCTGATACATCATGGATATTAACCCCTTATTGGATGGGCATTGAGTGAATATTCTTTCCCTTTCTGTGGGCTGTCTCTGTATCTTGGTTATAGTTTCTTTTGAGGTACAGACGTTTTCAAGTTTTACATAATCCCATTTGTTTATCTTTACTTTCATTAGCTTTGTCAGTGGTGTTTGTTCTTTGAAGAAACCTTTAGCTTCAATGTCATAGAGCATGTTCTCTATGTTTTCTTTGATGTGCCTAATAGATTCATGTGTGATATTAGATCTTTAATCCATTTTGATCTGACTTTTTGTGCATGGCATTAGAAGGAGAAGTCTAAGTTAATTTTTTTACATGTAGCTGCCCAGTTTTCCCACCACCATCTGTTGAAAAGGCTTTATTTGCTCCACTTAATATTTTTTGATCCTTTATCAAGATTAAGCAATCATATATTTGAGAGTGTGTGTCAGGATATTAAGTTCTATTCCATATGTCTACAAGTCTGTCTCTATACCAATATCATGCAATTTTAATGAAGTTGGGGAAAGTGATGGGAAACCTCCGATCTTCTTTTTCCTAAGGATTACTTTAGCTATTTCAGGGGGTTTATTATTATTCTATACAAATCTTAGGAGTGTTTTGTCAATTTTTTTAAGAATGTCATGGGTATCCTTATAGGGACAGCACGGAATCTGTATAAAGCTCTAGGAAGTATCACCATTTTAACAACGTTAATTTTCCCAATCGTGAGCAGCGAATGTGTCTCCATTTCCTCAGGCTCTCTTTTCTTTCTTTCTTTCTTTCTTTCTTTCTTTCTTTCTTTCTTTCTTTCTTTCTTTCTTTCTTTCTTTCTTTCTTTCTTTTCTTTCTTTCTTTCTTTCTTTCTTTCTTTCTTTCTTTCTTTCTTTCTTTCTTTCTTTCTTTCTTTCCTTCTTTCCTTCCTTCCTTCCTTCCTTCCTTCCTTCCTTCCTTCCTTCCTTCCTTCCTTCCTTCCTTCCTTCCTTCCTTCCTTCCTTCCTTCCTTCCTTCCTTCCTTTTCTTTCTCTTTTTTCTCTCTCTCTCCCTCCCTCCCTCCCTCCCTCTCTCCCTCCCTCCCTCCTTCCTTCCTTCCTTCCTTCCTTCTTTTTTTTTGCTATTTGGGTCACAGTTAGCAATGCTTAGGTGTTACTCCAGGCTCTGCATTCAGGATTTACTCCTGGCATTATGGGACCATTATGGGGGTCGGGGGGACCATTATGGGATGTTGGGGAATAGAACTTGGGTTGGTCGCGTGTAAGGCAAACACACTACCCGCTGTGCTATTGCTCTGGCCCCCTCTTTTATTTCTTGAAGCAGTGTTTTGTAGTTTGTAGTTTTCTTTGTACAGGTCCTTTACATTCTTAGTCAAATTGATTTCTAGGTGTTCAATTTTCTATGGCGAAATTGTGAATGGGATAGTTTCTTTAATATTCTTTTCTTCTCTTTTATTATTTGCGTATAGGAAAGCCATTGACTTTTGGGTATTGATTTTGTACCCTGCCACTCTACTATAGTTTCTAGGAGCTTTTTGTTAGATAGACAGTTTAGGGTTCTATAGGTATAATATCATGTTGTCTGCAAATAGTGACAGCTTGACTTCTTCCTTGCCTATCTGGATGCTCTTAATGTCCTTTTCTTCCCTGATGCTATGACAAGTACTTCCAGTACTATGTTGAATAAAAGAGGTGAAAGGGGGCAACTTTGTCTTGTCCCTGATCTTAGGGGAAGGCTTTCACTTTTCCCCATTGAAAATGATGCTCCCTGTGGGCTTATAGTAGATGGCTTTGAGGATATTGAGCAAAGTTCCTACAATTCCCATATTATGGAGAATTTTTTTTTATCATGAACAGGTGTTGGATCTTGTCAAATGCTTTCTCTGCATCTATTGATATGATCATATGGTTTTTATTTTCTTCTTATTGATATGATGTATTATGTTGATTGACTTGCAGATGTTGAATCATCCCTTGCATTCCTGGATGAATCCTACTTGATCATAGCGCATAATCTTTTAGATGAGTCTTTGTATTATATTTGCTTTTATTTTGTTGAAGATCTTATCCTCTGTGTTCATCAGGGAGGTTGGTCTGTAGCTTTCCTTTTTTGTGATGTCTCTGTCTGATTTGGGTATCAGGGTGATATGTGCCTTGTAGAAGCTATTTGGGAGTGCTTCTATTTCTTTAATTTCCTTAAGAGCTTGAAAAGGACTGGCAGAAGGTTCTCTTTAAAGGTTTGGAAGAATTCACTGGTAAATCCAACTGGACCTTTGCTTTTGTGTTTGGGTAAACTTTTGATTACTGATTCAATTTCCTCAATGGTGATAGATTTCTTCAGGTATCCCAAATCTTCTTGTTGCAATCTTGAGAGGCTGTAGGAATTCAGGAATTTGTCCATTTCTTCTAGGTTCTCTTGTTTCATGGCATACCAACTCTCACAGTAACCTCTGATGATTGTTTGAATTTCTGTGGTTTCTATTGTTATGTCTCCCTTATCATTTCTGATTTTATATTTGGCTTCTCTCTTTCCCTTTCCATGCAAATCTTACAAGTGGTTTGTCAATCTTGTTTATTTTTTTCAAAGAACCATCTCTTGGTTTCATTGATCTTTCGTATTGTTCTTTTGGGATTTCAGCTCATTGTAAATCTTATATCTTTAATTTGGATTTTCCTAAGGAATTCTAAGTGGTTGATACAAATATTTTGTTCTAAGAATTTTATGTAAATTTTATATATGTAAAATTATACATATATAATTCAGATTATATTATACAAGTTACATATATAGATTATATATACATATAAAATGCATAAAATCTGCTAAGGTCTGGGATAAATGCTTAAAAGGTAAAGCATATGCCTTGGTTTATTTGAATTTCACCCCATCTCCATGCCGTTCCTCTCAAGCACAGCTGAGAATAGCTTTGGTCAACCCTGAACATGGCTGGGAGTAGCCTCTCCATAAAACAACTTTTAAATTAAAAATCCTGTTTTGAAATATTTTCCACTTGGATAGATATTATTTTAGTTCTTTAGATATGGTTTCTGTTAGTTCTCTGAACAAAGCTAAACTGTTTTAAATTGCAAATTAAGTCATATTATGATAATCTTTCTGAAAATTGTCAGGGGGCCAGATCATCAAACCAACTGTTTCTTTTAGTCACTATTAGGCTGTTAATCTATTTCTGGTTTTGGGGGTGGTGCTCAGGGGTTCTTTGCCACACATGGCATTTCTTGTGATACCAGGTTCAAAATTGAGTCAGCAGGACATAAGGCAAGTGCCTTAACCCTTGTACTATCTATACTTTTCACACTGACTGACAGATTATTGGTTTTCAAGATATCTGTGGAGTTAATGAGGAGGATAGGTATATGGAAGTTGAAATACCACAAAACTGGACAAGTTTTTCAAGTCAAGATTATTTTATCATAATATTGTTACTCCATTCACTATTTAATTTAGAGAATTTTGAAAGTTGGTTTTGATCATTTTTGTCAACTGATGGATAGGTAAGTTTTCGGAGATCCTTAATTTAGTATTCCTGCAGATGCCTTACCTTCTTTATTTTTAATTCATACTGAGAGATAGAATATTGCCTCCCTACATTCTGATACATCATCCAGTATATATTCAGGGAAACCAATAGTAGAAAGCCATATTTCTTTCACAAATCCCAGCTGAGTTTTATAGAAGAAGTGAGGACACATCACAGGGCACTTTGTGATTGTAGTAGCTTCTCCTGGCAACTCCAAACTCACTGGGTTAGCACCATTCTCCTGCTCAGTGGGTTAAAACTCTAAGGATTATCTGACATGTTCCTTGCACTTTTCTTCCCATCCCCCAAAAACCTTTCTTCAGACTTGTTCATATAACCCATACTTCCTTTCATTACCAATGTACTATTTTCTCTCATCAGCCACTAATCTATTCTTATTTTCCATTGTTCTCCAGTTGCAAATCAATATTTTGTAAATACTACTTTGATGACTGCTCCAAGGATCAGAGATTTCTACCAACCTGGTTTTGTCTTAAATCTCACTGTTGTTTCAAATGTGGCCCGCCAATCCAGACCCAACATAAACTAGAGAACAACTTGACTTGGGTTCTGATTTCAGTTCATTTGCTTATTTATTTGCTTGTTTGTTTGTTTGTTTTTTGGTCTCTGGGCCACTCCCAGTAATAATCAGAACTTACTTCTGGCTCTGCTTTCAGGGATCACTCTCGGTGCTAATTAGGGGACCATATGGTGCCAGGGATTGAAACTGGGCTGGCCATGTGCAAGGCAAGAGCATTACCTGCTGTGCTATTTTCCCATCCCATCCAGTTTTAGTTCTTAAAAAATTTCCAATATGTATTGCACAGGCATGGGGCATTTCTGAGTACTTATTATGTGTTTGTTGACTTTATAGCATCTATGTTCTCATCTTTAAATTATATACTTTTCCTGTCTTTTCCCAGGATATGAAGATGAATCACAGAAGACACAAGTACCACCTTTTGAAGTAATTTAGAAGTCCAAGCAATGTCTATAAATTAAAATTAATTACAGACAAAATATCATTTTTAAATGACCTCTGCATCTCAAATTGTATATCTTCATTTGAACATCAGATTAGACAGCTTAATTAGAATAAGCAATTTATCTCTGTTGAGCATTTTTGGGTGACCATTTGTTGAAAGAAGCTTATAATCACACTTTAGTGATTACTGATTTATCAATAACTACCATGGAGGAAGAGAAAAAAAAACAGCTACTTACGTTCTGCTTTTAACTGCCCAAGGATAGAATTTTCTCCCCTGCACATGGTTCTGACAATAGAAAAAATTATTATAATCATAGAACTTTCAAAAGAAGCTATCCCAACTGCAATATCCAAGGAGTGCAATTATTATACAAGTGAAATAGAACAAGTACTTTTATGAGAAGATGGTGCATAGATTCTCAAGTGAAAATACACATCACTATAATTTTTGTATTATTCTGATGGGACAAGGAAGTTGTTTTGATATCCACAAATGGAAAAGTTAAAAATATTGATACTATGTTTTAAATGGAGATATTATGGTAATGAATGAATTTTCCCCCTTAGGAAACTTGTTGGTAGCAAATATAAATTTAGAATGCCTCAACCAATCCACATACTAGTAGAGTCACATTACTTTAGATGTGAAAGGGCAAACACTTAGCAAAGTAATTTTGAATTAAACTGCTTTACCTAGGCTCTCTCTGTAAAATCAGCAAACCTCTTAAAAGTGAAAAATATGGTCTTAAATAGCTGACTCTGCTAATGATTTTGTTTCTGAAGATTCTTTAAATAGCCAATGAATTAGAAAGACTGACAAAATAAAAAATTCTATACTCCATCTGCTTACTCTATGAAAGTAATTAAAAATACAGTTATGCCTGGGAACTGCTGATATTATTAAAGATGATGCGAACAAATAGAGATGCTTTTGCATAATAAAAGGTTATAGTTTTGGTTGCCGAACAAAAGCGGAACATGTTTTTTTCATTCAGCTGGTTCAAACCCAAGAAAATAGTCATAGAAAATAATTACAATTGACAATATTCCAAAAATAATACTACAATGGAAAATGAAGCAGATAAAATCTAATTCAACAATATGTCAGTGCCTTAAATACTTGAAAAGCTTTGTTTGTCATCTTATAAATCACATGATAATAATAGAAATGGGAAAATCTTCAGTTCAAGTGTAGGGACCAAAACACAGTTGAAGCTCTGTTACACTGTAACCAGGCAAAACTGCCTGAAAAAGAAAGGGAAAATGCTTTCCCTTGAAACTATGATGGAAAGCTTGAAAAGACAGAAACCAGAGGATTGAAAAACAATCTTTTCCAACATAAAGGTCTACGCTAATGTGCAGAAGTGTGGTGGCGTAGGTTTGGTGGGTGGCAGCAAGTGGGGAAATACCTATTACCTCGCATTTAACCAAGATGCTGAGTTATCCAGCTGTTTACCTGCTTTGAAAATGGGAGAGAGGGGCTCTGTTACAGCTTTTAAGTAATTATAGAGGAAGAGGGATTGTGGCTCCCCCTCAGGGAGGTCCCAAGGCCCCAGGCTCAAGGGACGTCTTGTGAATTCCATAGCCTTAATATTACTTGAGGGTCAGGTGGTAACCATGGCAACAGATGGGTGGGGGTGCTAGCTGGGTCCCCTGCAGTACTCACTGTCCATTAGGGCCCCCTGCTGTGTCCTGGGTGGACACGGTCCCCTTGACCTGTCCACAAGATAAAGAGCAAGCCCAGAGGTTCCTGAAGGTTACTCTTTAATGGTTACTTTTGGTTCATCTCTTTGCTCTCTGCAGGAAAACTCCTGGATTCTCTGGCTCTCTCTAGCAGATTCTCCTGTAGGCTGCTCTCTCTTTGGGGAGGTCTCTGCAGGCTCCTCTCATCAGGCCGTCTGTAGCCATGTAGCTTTGGTGCCAGCCCCCTCGGTTCAGGTGGCTCTGGCGCTGGTCTTCCAGCCTAGGCAGCAGGAGCAGCTTCTCCTCCCTGGTGCTGGTCATCAGGCTCAGGTCCCAGTGGCCCCATGGCTTATGTGCTGGCCAGATACCAGAGCCCACTGCTCTCTCAGTCTGGAAGCCCCTCCCAGGACACTTTCTGGGGGGTGGCCCTGTTTATAGTCTCTGGCCAGGTTCAGAACCCTGGCCTCAACCGTCTTAATAGACCTTAGAGGCTACTACTCTACCTTTAGGAGGGGAAGCCCGCATCCCACAGGGCTTCTGTAAGGATGCACCTCCCAGAGAGGCTGGCTGCAAAGGTGAGAAAAACAACTGGCTCTGAAAAGAGGCAGTAATAAGAAAAAGAAACCATGTAGGGGCTCCTCTCTGTTCTGATTAAAACTGATTCTGAGTGAAGCTCTTTTGTATATCATATTACTGAGCTCCTACTGGGATCTGGGATAGTGCCCAGATTTGTCCACTTCCCTCTCCTCTCCCACTGTCTTTCCCAGCCACTTGACCCAGGAGAGCACCAAGGGTGTTCAGCACTTTCTACACTTTCCAGCACTTTCTACACCTCTCTTTGCATCCTCACTCAGTGAATACCCCTCAACTTCTCAGAATGCTTCACTGGCCAAAAGCAGAAGCTTCCTTTGTGTCTGATTTATTTATTTATTGAAGGTAAATAAGGCAACTTTGCCATTTACAGTATCAACAACAGGAATACTTTTTCTATAATATTAAATATGGAAGAGAAAAGGAACAATGAAAATTCTAGGATAAAAAAGAACTCTCACATATCATTTACAATTTGTGCAAATCATACAGTTTAAAGCATTTATTTGGGGTGAGAACACACTCAGTGGTCTTAGGCTCACCCACTTGAAGCATGTTCGTAACCCAAAGAGTGTATATATATATATATATATATATATATATATACACAGTTGATATATATACATATATGTGTATATATATATATATATATATATATATATACTTTCCTCACCTTACAGTGAAGAATAGGAAAAGTTCATTAGGTATCTGGAGGGTTAAAGATATTTTAATACCAATATCATTAAAAGATATTTTATAATAATATTCTATATGTATTATGTATTAAAGATATGTCTGCCTTTTTTAAGATAGACAAGATAGTTACATACACATATATTGGAGACACGCTCTAATGTGCTCCTGGTCACAGCAACCCAGAGCCCCCTGCATCTGCTAATGCTAACAGCCATCTACACTTTGCCTGAAGCTCTAATAATTCACACTGGCAGATTGGGGGCAGAATTGGAAAAGACATTTGATTTTGTGACTTTATATGGCAGAATACTCTTATTATGGATCTATGTTAGCTTCAGTGCATCTCTCTTAATCCCATGGGTTCCCATGGGGTGCACTCATATAGTTTTTCCAAGAGATCACTAGGCAACGTTTGGATTCACCATTGTAAATAATACTGCTAGATCAAAGAGCCATGCTAGCCTGCCCCCAGGCTAGTGAACATCATTTATTAATTCCTTAGGCGAAGTAAACAATATCATTCTGACAAATTCTGGACCTAAGTGGAGGTTTTAGAGATACGCTGGCAATGGCAAGATACATATTCATGATCTGAAATATTATATACCCTTTATAAATTAAATCCTGAGTTCCATTTCATCTCAAGTGTCCTTCCCCCATCTCTAGAAGTGTCTTCCCAGAGTCTGTAAGGTGTTCCTGGGCTCTGGCGAATTAACATCTGTAAGGCTGGGGAAGGTGCTCGCACCTGGAAGTGATACAGTTTTGGCCCTGACTGAGACCCGTCCTTCTGGGCCAGACTAGGGGTAAAAGGGATATAATAAGAGGCTCATGCTCCCCCTACCCCCGCCATTCCCTGCTCAGCTCTCTTCCTGCCATCCATTTCCTTCCAACTGGGCCTGGGCTCCAGTTTGAGTAACATGGTTCTGGGTCCAGTGGTCATCTTGGCTTAGGATCCTGGCCTGTGCACATGGTCTGAGTCTGACTAGGAACTAGAAGTTTGGGATTTTCCTGACCTTGGATTGTATTGAGTAAGTACTCAGAAGTACTCAGAACTTGCTTGAATAAAGCTTTCTGGAAACTTTGCTGGATTCGTGAGTCTTCATTCGCTGGCTACCAGGCCTTTGAGGTAGAAGGGAATTCCACTCCCTGATACTGCTGGGGAGCCCAGCTGTCCCCCCACACACATATATACACACACACAAAGATAAGCAATTAAATATGCTTGTCAAGTAGACAAGACCCACAATTAATGATTTTAGGTTCCATTTGAATTTTACTTACCAGTAAATAAGGCCAAGCTATGAAAGCAACTATAGTATTCATCAATTCATCTGTTCAATGTCCCACTGGACCTATCTGAAGAAACATTTTCATTCCTTTCACGAGTCTGCCTGAATGGCTGATTAAAGCTGAGGGAACAAACACCATTTTAGACATAGCTACCTGTAGTTGAAGTGCATTATTGCCTGGAGAGCATTTCCTCCACCAGTTGAAATGTCTCCTTCAAAGCCTGGCAGAAGTGGTATCACAACATATACCCGATATCTCTGATTTTCCCTGCAAAAGACAGACAGACGCATAGATATTTACTAAAATAAAATATACAGTAGCAGTTTCAAGCAACTGCCAAGCAGTTCAACATGGATTTTGAGACTGAAGGAATAACTTGATTCAAACATTCTGTCATATTTCTGGGTCTGGTGGGTGCCGTGGATTAGAGGACAGAAGCTGTATCTGGGGCTGTTCAGATTGATCAGATCAGTAGCTCCTAACAATCCAAAATATAAGTTGAACTTTTTTAGTACAATGAGAATTGAATAGCTGTGTCTACAGCATAATTGTTCTAGGACAAAATTCTTTGCAAGAAAGAACTGCTTGGATCCCATGAAGATTGGAATTGGAGGGTTTAACAAACTTTTGAAAAAACAGTATCTTCTTTGGAGATGGGGGTTAGGGGGGGGCAGGTCTCTTAAACAATGCTTAGGAGGCCCAAGATCTCTCTTGCAGATTGGCTAATCAAGTTGGTGGTTCAATGTGAGGTTCAAAGATGTGTGCTGTTCTTGCCCCAGAAATGACCTGGGCCACCCTGCAATGTACTGGCAGTGCTCAGGGACCTTGTAGTGCTAGGGATCCAACTGGGGTAAGCAACATAAACTATGCCTCTAGTTTCAAAATATAGCATCTTAAGAGTTTATGTATAAAAAGTTGTATCCAATAGTATATAGCTCAGAAGCTAATTATTATTGAGTAATGCATTCCCATGGTCGTTCTAGATCTCAGGGCCCAAAACACACTGATTCCAGTATATTTCAATGCAGAAATCACCACTGTTAATAATTTTAATTTAGATCTGAAAATTCTTGTTCAGGTGCAAAAATGTCATTCCCGGCTTCTACAAGGACTGTGTATGTGTTAGGCTGAGTTTTCAATCCTCTGTATTGACTCTATATTTCTCAGGTAACTTTCCCAACTAATTGAGTCTCAAAAATAAAAGCCTTTGCAATGCCTTTGATAGTCAGTGATACAACAAATAAATGCAGATCCTTACCTTAGTCTTCATTCTGATATTGAGAAACTAGGAGACCATGTTCAACTATTAGGAAATACAACTATTTGTTCATCTATAATATATAGGGAAGAAGGGAAAGGCTGTAAATGACTGCCTATGGGCTAGGAATTACATTCTTTTTTCGAGGGTCTAGATTCATATAATGGGGTGTACTCTACTAGTTAATTTTCAAATATATCCTACTTTTTAAATTTTTATAATCTCTCAAGTTCTATCTCTTCCTAACCAACCCATATGTGAATATTATTACTACTCTCTGAGTTTATTCCTGATAGTTACTAAATGAAGGCAGGAAGACATTGAAACAGGAATCTGGGTATAAATATGTCTGCTGGCATGCATGCATGCAAGTCAGCAGAACTGCATTTGGCGCCTATCTGCTTAACTGCCTAACTCAGACACAGGAGACTGGAGAGGCTGTTGTAATGGCAGGAATTAATCACTAGATGGCAAAACACACTTTGAGTGGGGGAAAAATCACATAAGAAATGAAGTGTTAATATTCTCTGCTCGATAAGGGTAAGAGGCCCATATATCTATATGGTAAAGGAGATAGTGGGAAAGAAGAAAGAATATGGGATGCGTTTCTCCATAGTCAATGTTGTATTTTATCTTTAAATATGTTCTTGGGGCCTCCCCTAGCAGTACTGGGACCTGGGCATGCTGGGCCAAACTCAGGTTTTCACACAGTCTAGCCATGTGTTCCCATGCTCTCAGCCTTCATAGCTAACATTTTAAAAATATAAACAAATTAAACAGGGCACAAATATCTGGACACTTGGCCTCAACTGCTTTCCCAGAAGCAGCTTCGGTAAGATGTTAGTGGTGTTACACTAACATGTTGTGGTACAGCCTTGTGATAACTGATTTCAAAAGTTTCTTCACCACAAACAAAAATCAATAATTAACTCCATTGCTTTATTTTCTGTAATCTCTAATTAACTTATTTGGCAAATATAGCTATTGTAATCTTATAGTATTTTTTTCCTGATGTGTCTGATGTGTCATTTAGAAAATATCACCAAGGTTCATCCATATCAGGGGTCAGAGTGATAGTGCGGTTAAGTTGGTGCATGCCTATGCACCTATCCAGGATTCAGTACCCAGCACCACACATGGTCCCTCAGGCTGCCAGAAATTATACTAAATGCAGAGTCAGGAATTATCACTGGGTACCACTAGGTGTGAACCAAAATAATAAAGACAAACAATTCATCCATGTCATAGTCTGTGTCAGAATTTCCTTCCTTCTTAGCAGAATAATACTTCGTATACACATACTGCACATTTTTTATTGAATTATCTGTGAAGGGCATGTGGGTTGTTTCTATTTTTTAGCTAGTGTGAGTAATGTTTCAATGAACATTGGCATATAGCATCTCTTTAGGACATATACCCAGAAAAAGAACTGCTAGATAGTGACTTTTATCTTAAGCATTTTGAGGAACTGGCAAATAAATAACAAGTTTTAATGGCTAGAGTAAAACATTTTAAAAATAGATTATAAAATAAAAGATTTTTTCTTTTTAACTCTTTTGTCCTTGGCCTCATTTCTCTTTTTTATTACTTGTCTGTTCAAAGCTCTTATAGAAATAGTCTATGACATGTAAAAGTATTAAATATGTTCTTTTCTTCTATAAAAATGCTTTAAATACTTTGACATTTTATCATATATCAGGATATCTTGGAATTCGTTCAATACAGTGTTAACTTCTGTGACATATTACAATTATATTTAACAAATTTTATCATATTTAATATTAACATAGCAACATATACAATATTTAAGTATGTTCTCTATAGATTCGATAGATTCAAAATATTTCTAATTTTTTAAATATTTCAAAATAACTATATGCTATGTACGCTGATCCAAATAAGTCTTTATTTTCACTTTTGTTAGAAAACAACTCAAGGCATTATTGCTGTTGTTGATCAAGTGTTCATAATTCTGTTCATGAAAGTTGCTCCTTACTTGGAGCTGGAGAGATAGTACCGTGGGTAGGCTCTTGCCTTGCATGCTTTGCAAAAGGTACACACGGTACATGCGGCAGACCTAGGTTCAATCTCCAGCACCCCATAGAGTTCCCTGATTCCTGCCAGGAGTGATCCCTAAGTTCAAAAGCATGAGGAAGCCCTGAGAACAGACAAATGTGGCCCAAAAGCACAGAGAGAGAGAGAGAGAGAGAGAGAGAGAGAGAGAGAGAGAGAGAGAGTATTGTTATTATTGTGTATTGCAAATGCAAGAAGACTTCAAAATAGAGACCTGGTACATAGGATACTGAAATCTTGTCAGATAAAATATTCTTTCAAATTTAATTTTCAGGAACCAGCTCATTGATATTTTGCATTCCTGGCACACTATCAATTACATATCAGGTATTTGCATTTTGATGTGCAGTAGCTCTTAAATGTCCCAACATGACCTGGGTTTTCCCAACTGTAGAAAGAGGTTGAGGGTTTCAAGCCATGATATTGTGAGTCGGTTTTAGCAATGATGGGAAACCCTATGCAACAGTATGTCCAGTACCCATCCTCGATACACAGAAAACAAGCAGTCCAGACGCTGAGGATTCTAGTTTGAAGTACCGCATCCTTCTACCTCTGGGGGTAGTGCATGTGAGAGCAATGATTTCAGGCAAGGACTTGAGCAGAATTATTTATCATCTTAAAAAGCAAGATAAGAGCGAGTAGGCACTGAGCCATCACACAGGCAATTGCTCCATCCACTTAAGTTCAGAGCAATTTGAGTAAATTGCAATCTCAGGCGTTCTGTTAAAATAAGTTTTTTTCTTCAAAACTCACTAACTTTTCTTAGTGGTGCTATGTATAACAGCTAAAAATTGGAAATAAATGCCTGGTAATAGAGGGATACTTAAATAAATTTGCTATTGCCACTCAATAGATAGACCACTTTTTTTTAGCACAAAAAATTGACTAGCAAAATCCTTCTGGTACAATATTACAATATCTCAAAGTAAAGCTACCCCTGCAATTATAGATGTAGCAGGTCGACACTGAATTGTCATTATCCCCAAGTCCCTAGCCTGCACGCAGCCTCCCCCACCCCACCCCCCACCGATGCATTAACTCAGTTCTGTGACTGGGACAGGAGGCACCCACTGCTCCTGGGATTGCACTGTCACACAGGAAACAATATACAAAGTGTCAGCGTTTGAAATTTGAGGAACTAGAGTTTCCTTGAACCGAGAAAGGAGCATAAAGGAATATGAAGGCTGTGGTGGAGGGACCTTACTTATCCTTGGTCCTCAATCATAACTACCTCTAGACATGGATATGGGAACCACAAGGAGTCAGATTTGTTTCCAGAGGAACTGCAGGGAAAAGCTGCAGCTGAGCAGCATAAGGAGAGACAGAATATATCCGAAACAGAGACTCGACAACAATGAAAACATGCAATTTAAGCTGAGGTCACTGGAACTTTGTAATGTGCCTGTCAGGATGACAAGTAGGGGGTGGGAATGGAATGTGGGATGCCAAGGATTGAACCCAGGTCAGCCTGTGTGCAAGGCAAACTCCCTCCCTGCTGTGCTATTGCTCTGGCCCCCGGCTCTGTGTTTTTGTGCAGGGATATATCACTTGGTATATACGTGTTTGGGATATTTGGGATATATTTCTGTTTGGCCAGAAATATCTTCCTACTGACTTGCAACACACTCAACATTTTTATTTTGTTTCTAATAAAACTTTCACAATGCTCTATGTAAACCTTTTTCTACTTCAATTTGCTTAACTGAAAATAGGGAGTTAGTTAAAATCCTTGCTAGTTCACTAGAAATGACAAATCTATCTAGGTATGACTGCATTAGATGTGTGAGTTTATAGATAAGAACATTCTCTATTTTTAGTGTATGGGTGCATACACACTCAGAAATTTTTCATTGTTTATTTTTTGAAAATGATTATTTTTTATAAGAGAGAATGCTGAGGTAGTGTTAGCCCAGTGTATCTGAGTCCAACTTTACGCTAGAATGATAACCTTTAGCAGACAAGTCCCTCAATGGCCCACAAAGATTTTACCAAACTTTTCATTAAACTGTTCCCTTTATGACCCAGCTGCTTCAATTCTCATTTTTCAGAGTCTCTCTTCTTTCTTTTGTCTGCCAAGGGACATGCTCACACTCAAAATGATTACTGGCCTCTGCCCTGTGCTAATCTTTACATCTCACTCTTTGCAGGGATTACCATTTAAATAATTTTTGGAACCAAATGAAAGCAATTAAATGGTGTACATCAAAACCTGCTGTGACCTGTTGTCCCCAATATAACCTCTTCTCCGGCAATTTAGATCGTTGGGAGGTGGTCCCTCAAGGAAGATCTGTGAAACCAACAACTGACATATTTAATTGGATTTTTTTCATCCTCTTTATGAAAACTGCAGCTAAAGATTCTTTATGACAGTGCTTCTGGCATATAATAAATACATGTTTTCAGCTCAATACATAAAGTAATGGTATATGGCAATTATGAAATACAGAACTTTCTTTGAAACTTAGACATTTTTTATCTATTAAACAATTTACTAAAAATAAAGTAAAATGCAGTCTTGACTTTTAAATTGAAAAATGAAGGCTCTCTCCCAGGTTTCTGGGAGGCTTAGTATCAGACCCTTACAACTTCCCTTAAAATGAGAGAAGTTTTATAGTCAGATATTAAAAAAAAAAACACAGATGAAAGATCCAAAGGCAAGGTTTGAGCCCCATTTTCATCCATTACTAACTGTCTGACTCAGGCAAGTGACCTCATCTTTCTTGGCTTCAGCTGCTTCAACTGTAGAATGAGGATAATTATGCATCCAATGGATTTGGCTGATGGGAGAATTGAGTAAAACAAGGCACAGTGAAGCCCCTCAAAAGTGGAAAGAGTCACAAAACTACTTGGTAACATTATTATTCAATTACCAGCCAGTGATTTCAATTAGAATGCCTCAAAGAAAACTGCAGCAAAATAGCATCTAAAAATGAAAACAAATCAAAAACTGATTTCACAGTATGCTTCAGAACATTGTTTAGTTTTGAAGGAAGGGAGTCACCAAGTCAACAGGGAGGAGGAATCCAAAAACTGAGTCAGCTGCAGATTGCTGGCAGAGCACAGTGCTTTACTAATGTGCCTATGGATCCGAGGACGTGGCTCAGTGGCAGATCTCTTAGGAGCCCTGCATGTAGGAGGCTCTGGGTTTAACTCCTGGTCCCATAGCCACCTCTCCCCACGCCCTCAGGAAGAATGTGTCTACAGTTCTCACATGATGAATAAATGCCAGTGGTAGGAAAACATCTCTAATAAAAACATTTCTGTTGCTAACATAAATATTAGTCTCTAAACAGCTGGTTTGAATGTTATGCTTTAAACCTTGCTCCAATTTACAGCTGGAAAGAACCTAGTCTCTGACTCTCTGGTCCCCAGTTGATTGCAGAGCCTCCCACTGAGCCCCCAGGACTATATTTCCCATAAAGCCCCCATGTGGGCAAACTGGCAGTTTTACTGTTACAGGAAGCACCAAGAGTTTCTGCAAGTTTCAAAATCATGAATTTTCCAGTGCATTTTAGTATCAAGAAAGAGGCATTAAATTAACTGCCCATTTTATTACATATGTCAACATTTTGGTGATAATTTCAAAATGCAGTCTCATTTTCTGATCTCTTAAAAATTAAGCAAAGCAGCAAAATCATACATATCAAGTTTCCATGAGCAAAAATGGCTTTATCAACAAAAACCATTCACAGGTACTGTTTTAATGTATTCTTGGCGCAGCAGGGGCATAGATATAGTTTGATGGTTAAGCACAGACCATTTGTACACGGGGCCTGGATGATAACTCCAATACCCCAAAAAATTAGAACAAAAAGAAAGAAAAGAAGGTATGCTATCTATTCTACCTTCAACATTTGGTTCTACCTGGTCGATGACTTATTTAATCAAAGCAGTTGATTTTAGACTACAAATTGTGATTTCTTCTCCTCGATCTCTAATCACATTTTAAGTTGTCAAAGACAGGTTTCATTTGATTGGGATTCAGTCACAACTCAGAATAATGCTACTTACTAGAACAGATTTCATGTTTTCTGCAGAGATTCTTATAGCTATTCACAGTCCAGCTTGGGACTATCATAAGGCTCTAGGTCATGATTGGGACACAGAGATTCTGCAACAGCCTGTTCTGTAATGAATTATGGCTGTTGGGAAGGAACCAGGAGGAAGTAAGGAAAGTAGAGAAATTCTAAAGGGAATGAATGTACTGCAGGATTCCAGCACTGGCAGAATAATAAAGGCTCAGCCCAGTTAAAGGAGTTGGCAAATTAAAACTCCCATTTCTCCATGGAAGAAGGACCTGGAAGAGACCCTGCATCCTTTGGTCAGGATGAATGCTGGCTGTCATTTCCTTCCATCTGCTTCATGCTATAGTCAATTCTTTTTCCAGCACTTAAAATTATATTTGTTGCTAAACATGTAACTTTGCAGGAAAGTTTGTTTGAATGGAGTGGAGAGCTAAGAAGCCAATGAAGGAAGGGACAGGTGCAAGCTTGGGGATGGCATGTCCTGATGCTCATTAAAAGGAGTTTCTTCAGTGTGCTAGTAATCGTTGGAAATAATAATATCGGCCTAGAACTGAACATTGAATATAGGCAGAGTGACAGAGAGGGAGAGAGAGGAGAGAGAGAGAGAAAGAGAGAGAGAGAAGAGATAAAGAGCCTGCCTTAGAGGCAGGCTAGGGGAGGAGCAGGGAATTGGGGTTATTGATGGTGGAAACGTGCACTGGTGGAGGGATGGGTTCTGGAACACTGTATGACTGAAAACCAAACATGAACATCTTTGCAATTGTATATGACACGGTGGTATAATAAAATATTTTTTTTTAAAAAAAAGGAGTTCGGGGCTAGAGGGATAGTCCAGTGGGTAGGGAATTTGCCTTGCACATGGTCGACCAGGTTTGATCCCCAGCAACCCATATGGTCCCCCTGAGTACACTAGGAGTAATTCCTGAGTACAGAGCCAGTAGTAACCCCTGAATATTACTGGGTGTGACCCAAAATGAAAAGAAAAGGAGTTCCCTGCAGGATGCATGCAAGATGAGTTTCTTAATCTTTGTCTTTCAAAAGAATACAAACTAGAAGATCTGAGATTATTATGTGAAACTTTTTTTACTGTAGTTCAACACAGATCAACAATATAAAGATACAGAGAAGGGAGAGACAGAAAATATGTCTCACAGATATGTGTGTATCGTCTAAAAGTTTGAAGGTCAAGAACACATTACTTTAGGGAAATAATTGTTCTTGACAAGTCACATTTTCAAAGTAATTTGTCTTACCTTCAAACTTTTAGACGACTACACACATATCTGTGAGACATATTTTCTGTCTCTCCCTCTCTGTATCTTATATTATTGTTTTTACTTGATGGTTTGATTTACTCTTTGTTTTTTTAATCTGTATTTTTGGGCACATGAGGGTTTTTACGCTGAATTAAGTATTATAAAGATTTCTCTCTTTTATTCTAAAGGTTATATTGTTTCAAGAGCTAAGGCTAGGGCTGGAGTGATGGCATTGTTGGTGGAGTGCTTGCCTTGCATAAAACTGACTCACGCTCAATTCCTGGCACCAAATTGAGCTCTGCCAGAAAAGATTTTTAAATGTAGTTAAGGCCTGGCAATGCCAGTTACTGCCCTAAAGCACAATAAAAAAATAGATTTATAATAAATTTGGAAATAATTTTTTAGACAACATAAAGTTTATTTTTCGTATATGAATATCCAATGACTCACAGACATGGGGCAGAGCTGCTACTGGCTCTCCCTTGTGCCCAGTCGCTCACGAGGCACCCAGGAGGGATGGCGGGTTCTGGACCTGGCCCGCCACCTCAGCAGAGCCTTGCAACAAGCCAGACAACCCCCACTCCACGAGGGCCTCCATTTTCCACATCCGGACTTCCCTCTCGTCAGAACTCCACCCAGCAGACCAGCCTATCACAGCCCAGCTCATCAAGATCCACCCTGCAGCAGTCTTTTTTAAATCCGGGTTCAGGTATGCTGATCCAGAGACTCACAGACATGGGGCAAAACTGTTACTGGCTCTCCCCTGTACCCTACCTGCTCACAAGGCGCCCAGGAGGGATGGCGGGTTCTAGCCCTGGCCCGCCACCCCACCAGAGCCCTGCAACAAGCCAGACGACCCCCCCACTCCTTTAGGGCCTATATTTTCCACATCCGGACTTCCCTCTCATCAGAACTCCACCCAGCAGACCAGCTTATCATAGATGACTATAAGAGTATACTACCCGCACGACAGAGCCTGGCAAGCTACCCGTGTCATATTTGATATGCCAAATACCAGTAACAATTATAGACCTCATTCCCATGATCTGATGGAATGGTTTGAGGCTCTTTATGTTCCTGGAGCAAGCAGGTGCCCTTGGGCTCTACTAGCATGAGACAGGTCATATGGAGATGTTACTGGTGCTCACTTGAGCAAATTGATGATGAACGGGAAGACAGTGATACAGTGATACAGTGACTGTCAAAGAAAGTGAGACTGCTGAGAGATCAGAGTGAAATGCCACACAGTCCCTTTGTAATTCTATGGTCTCCTTTCCCATTTTCAACAAAAACAAGCTCAAAATTGCCAGTGTTTAATGTGCTCTGTGATGCTCCGAGGGTGAGACTCAATCTACAGCAGTAGCGACCTCACCATGCTCTCTGAACATGACCTCATCTGCTCTCAGACACTTCATGGGATCACTTGGAAATGTTCAATCAGAAAACATCTTAACGTTTCTCCCAGCCCTAAAATATCAATTCTTGAAGAAAATCAATGTACCAAAGAAAAATATTCTTTCAGACTTTAATATCTTTGAAATCATCTTACAGGTCCATATTAAACCTATACTAAAGAGGAAATGAATAACTGGTATGTGTACAGGGGGAATGAAATTTCAGATTACTCTGTTTACAGGCTAATCACACTTCAAAATTTAGGATTTACTGATTAGCCCGATGAATTCATATGTCAACTTACTATATTTCTACTGCTTGTTTAAATTACATGAAAAAATTATTCCCTCCTTTGGTCACATATGTTGTATAGATAAATAAGACACCCCAAGATCAATGAAATATACGAGTTGATAGAAAGATAATACACTTTTTTAAATTCAACATAATTTGATCCATATGTTATGTGGATATATCCATATGTTATATGGAAGACTGGCAAAGATACAAGAAATTTGTGTTCACATCTGTTTAACTTATAAATCAACTGTTCTAAAGTAATGTCAGAAACAGATCCTCAGGGACTTCAAAAATTATGTGAAAATTCAAAGGATAAAGATTACATACGGCATAGATAATCAATGATATGTATGTAAGGTCATACATGCTGTGAGATTAGAAATCTTGGCTAAGTCCTGCAGTTTTCAGTGGAATGTTATAAAATAGAGGTTTGTGGACCCTCTATTTGGATATTCTGACATTAGAACCTTAGCTAAGTCCAACTCATGTATTTTTTGTAAAAAGTTCAGTGGTGTCTTCTATTTATTATAATGAGTGAGCGCCCATGTGTATTTTGCTGGGTGTCTAGGTGCTGTGTTTTACTGCTCAATGACCTGACTATGGGAACAAGACTATTTCTTGGATGCTGAGCAAACTGTCCACTAACTTAACAAAGACTTGAGTCCTTCTCAAAGAATTGATTTCCAGTGGCAAAAATAGAACATTCCTCATCTAAGATCATGCCTATTCCCTGGTGTGAGCTGGTAATCAATGACAAGTCCTTTTTTTTTTTTTTTTGCTTTTTTGGGTCACACCGGCGATGCCCAGGGGTTACCCCTGGCTCTGCACTCAGGAATTACACCTGGCGATGCTCGGGGAACCATATGAGATGCCGGGGATCGAACCCAGGCCGGCATGGGCTGGCTGCGTGCAAGGCAACGCCCTACCCGCTGGGCTATCGCTCCGCCCCAATGACAAGTCATTTTTAAATGGGAACAACAAAGGTTCAGTCCACCTGCTTTATGTGGGGACAATCCTGAGGGATCTTTTGTGTCACAGGGTTTGTGTCACATCAACTGTGCTCAGGGCTTACTCCTGACTCAGGATCACTCCTGGCAGTGCATCCACATGGAAGGTAAGTGCCTTATCCTGTACTATATCTCTGGCCCTAACCCTAAGGGATATTTAAGCCTGAACCTCAATGAACTGGAGTTATATAGGATGCGGTGAAGTACTGCATCAAAAGTCCAAACATTTTGGCTTAAACTTTTTTAATTGTTATTAGTGGTTACAACACATCATGTATCCCCTTGAATATCAATTTAAAGTGGGAACAGCAACAACAGTAATAACAACAAAACCTATATTCACTTTTGAAGATTCAGTTAGTCTATGGATATAAACTGAGTCACATAAAATTCAATGTTTTGTGTTATAAAATTCTCTTACATCTAAAATTCTCCATATAGTATATGAAAAATTAAGGTATCAAAGTAGCACATGGTAATGAAAATTAAAATATATTATGATCCCCAGGTATACTTAAATTCTATGTCTAATGACTTTAGAGAGAAAAATACAAATTTTGTTTATTTGCTTCTTGTGTTGAGATCTAGTTATTCATAAAAAGCATCAGGCTCTGGTACCAAGACAATTTAGTAAGGGAAGAACAAACAGTGCTAGAATAACTCTACATGTATATGTAAAAGAGTCGAACTCTACTTCATAACATAAAAATAACTTAAGATAAATAAAAGTCCATATTTTCAGACATAAAACAATCAAATTCTTAGAATTCTTCAAATGTTAAACAGAGTTGGCAAATTATCCTGCCATTCAATTTCTGACATTAATGAAAACAAGTCTGAGTAGAAACTAACACAGCACATAATGTGTATAGAAACATAATTCAAATAGTCAAAAGTGGAAAGAACCCAAGTATTTACCAAATAAAGAATGGATAAATAAAATGTGATATATCGTATAATGTACTTGGTCATGTTATTGACACTTTTATAACATAGATGAACCTTGAGAACAATAAGCATCATGAACGAAGGATCACAAAATACTTAGTGTCTTATTTCATTTTTAAAAAGTGTCCAGACAAGGCAGATCCACAGAGAAAAGAATCAGAATCTGGCTTCCAGGCACTCAGGGATGGCTGACTGAACAGCGACTCCCACTTAATTAGCATAAGGTTTCTTTCTGGAATAACAGAAATTAGTCCAGAAAGAAATGATGTGAGAACAGAAATGATGTGAGAAATGTTCTCACATCAGTTAGTTCATGGATGTACAAATCCACAAATATATTAGAAATCACTGAATTTTATATTTTAAGAAATACGGAAATTATATCTTAATAAAATGTTATTAAAGAGGTAATCTCATGAGTTAAAGAAATAAAACAGAGGGTAAAAAAGAATTTAAATATAACCCATAAATATGATAACTATTTCCTTTTAATTTTTTAGTGACCACAGATCAGTACTGGCCACAAAATAAATCAAACCATAAATCTTGTGCATGGGAAAAGAAAAGAATGATGGTGTCATGGAGGAATTCAGATTCCCTTACGAATGGGCTAAAATATTCTTTAGCAACAGACTTAGATTTAAAGAAATAATAACCGATGCTAGCTCAACTAAAATCACAACCTCTAAGAAAAAACAGCATTTTAAAATAGGCTTTTTAAGCTTCTGCACCTCAAAAGAAACAGTGACTAAGATACAAAAGCAGTCCACAGAATGGGAAAGAATATTCACCCAATACCCGTCTGATAAGGGGTTAATATCCAGGATATATCAGGCACTGGTAGAACTTTACAAAAAGAAAACAAACAACCCCATCAAAAAATGGGGAGAAGAAATGAACAGAAACTTCAGCAAGGGAAGAAATTTGAATGGCCAAAAAACATATGAAAAAATGCTCATCATCACTAATCATCAGAGAGATGCAAATCAAAACAACAATGAGATACCACTTTACACCACAGAGACTGGCACATATTCAAAAGAGCAAGAACAACAAGTGCTGGTGTGGATGTGGGGAAAAGGGGACACTCATCCGTTGTTGGTGGGAATGCCGGCTGGTACAGCCTTTCTGGAAAACAATATGGACTTTCCTCCAAAGACTAGAAATTGAACTCCCATTTGACCCAGCCATACCGCTCCTGGGAATCTACTCTGGGAAACCAAAAATACGCAGTGGAAACACCATCCCTACTTTTATGTTCATAGCAGCATTATTCACAATAGCCAGAATCTGGAAGCAACCAGAGTGCCCGAAAATCGATGACTGGATAAAGAAGCTTTGGTACATCTACACAATGGAATACTATGCAGCTCTTAGGAAAAGTGAAGTTATAAAATTTGCCTATAAATGGATGGACATGGAGAAGATTATGTTGAGTGAAATTAGCCAGAAGGAGAGAGACAGATATAGAATGACTGCATTTGTTTGCATGGCATAAATATATATGTACATATTATGATACCAATATCCAAGGTCAAGTGAAACATATATCAGGAGGTCTTGTCAAAGGTGGAAATTATCCCAAACGTGTGGGAATCAGAGGTTAGGTAAGACAGAAAATGGAACAGGGTGCTAATAATTGTCGAGGGTACTAGTGCCAACCTGGAACTGAGCATTAAATAGAGGCAGGGGGATACACATGACAACCTTTTAATGTATGTTCTGTAATCCATAGTCTGGAGGGGAAGGAAAAGAGAAAGAGAGAGAAAGGGAAAGAAATAAAGAACCTGCCATGGAGGTGGGCTGGGGAAGGGGAGGGAACCGGGATGTTGGTGGTGGGAGATGGGCACTGGTGGAGGGACGGGTGCTGGAACACTGTATGACCAAAACCCAAACATGAACTTTTTAATTGTATATCTTTTTATTTGTATATCTCACGGTGGTATAATAAAATACTTAAAAAATAAATAAATAAAATAAGATATGATGTCAAAGGTAAAAAAAAATAAAAAAAAATAAAATAGGCTTTTAAACCTTTTTCCTGCATAGTGCAAGTGACATCTGTAGTGAAACTCCTACCAAAAGTCAAAACAGGTTACCTGTAAGCTTTCAGTATCCGCTGGGCAATGGCATCACCAACTTTGTTGAATACAACTTTGTCATCTGCACAGCTTATGAAAACTGGTTCTATGAGGAATAAATAGGATGATCATGTAAGTTGTTATTATTTTAACAGTTCTGTGGTACAGAGTAAAAACTCATAATTTTAAAACCATTATATGAAGCAGATATTCTGACTGCTAAAATCATTTCAGGAAAGTAAATGACACGGAGAATAAAGCAATCTTCAATTCCTCTAAATAGTGCACTTTAGCTACCAAAACATACTGTCTAAGTTAGGTAAGAAAAACTATGATTCACCAATAAACTATGGTGATAACTAATAAACATATTAAACTATGATTTCTTGTAGGTTGCACTATCATAATTGTCAGAACATTTTAAACTTAATCAGTTAGGGGGATCAGATGTTTTTTCCTCTGATTCGCACACATGGAAATACATATGGACTAAAAGTTCTACATTGGCAAGTACCTGTTGCTTGCTAGATATACTTTTTTCTTTACCAGGTACATGGCAGCATCCTGGTCTTATTTTATCCAGTCATTCTCCAACCAGACTCTCTTAGTGTCTCCTTTTGTCTTGTCTCATTTGTTTGTTGTTGTTATTCTTGAAATTCTACTTCTGTAGGTTTAATTCTCTTTTGTAATTATATCATACATATTTAAGTCTATTTAATCTATGACAAAATATTTCAGTTCTTTTGGTACTTATACTATTAACATATCTATAAAATATTCTTTAATGGTTACTAAAATGATATCATATATTATAATGTAAATTATAATTAATAAATAAATAAAAGTATGTAAATTATTGCTATCTTGGGTGTTAAAATTATGTAGAAAATTGTGAATTTAGTATGTTCTATTTTCACAGATTACTAAAATATAGTAATTTATAAGTTACTTGTCAGTCCTAAAGTAACCTTTATTAATCAATTTCAAGTTGAAATGTAAAAGCAATGATTCAAAATGTTTATCACCCATTTGAAAAATTATCATGTTTATGACTATCATATATTTATAGCTCACTGCATATATTTGTAAACTGTATCCAGAAAAGAGTTATAGGAAGACATTACATAGAAGTTAGTTTGAGAATCTGATTCATCTTAGGACATAGAACAATTAAAATCTTGGTACTAACCAAACTCCCGCACCCCTTCTGAATTCTTATTACAGATAAGCTCAACATTACTCAGCAGTTATAAACACATTCTGGCCACATGTTCTGTTCTGCCCTTGACCTAACTGCGGATGAGAGCAGGGGTGAAGGCTGACTGTTGAATTCAAGTTAACTGTTTAACCTGAGTTCCACAGTCAGGAACTCTTATGGTATTCCTCTTATCCTATTCCTCTTATAGGATAAGAGGAATACTACAGGCTTGGGCCACAGCCATGTGAATCTCCATGGCGGTGAGGCCCTCAATTAGTACCAGATAGCATCCAAACATAAACGAAACCAAAAATCACAACTGAGTTAATGCTATCAAAAAGGGGCAAAAGAATTCTAGATAGAGGCCGGAGCGATAGCCCAGTGGGTAGGGCGTTTGCCGTGCACGTGGCCGGCCAATGCCGGCCTGGGTTCGATCCCCGACATCCCATATGGTCCCCCGAGCACAGCCAGGAATAATTCCTGAGTGCAGAGCCAGGAGTAACCCCTGAGCGCCGCCAAGTGTGACCACAAAAAAGAAAAAAAAAAAATTCTGGAAAATGGATGAATAGCTGTTAATATATTATATTATGATATAATTATTGACAATAATATTAATAAATATATACATTTAGGACCACTCCAATAGTGCTCAAGGCTTATTTCAGGCATTTTGCTCAGGGGATCAAATCCAGGTCATTCACATTTATGACAAACTCCCTACTGTACAATCTCTCTAATCTAGCCCAATAATTCTAGTATTGGTATTATTATTAAACTCCAGACATTATTCATAATTCACAAACTTGCCTTTCTACTAATGTCCTTTTACTATTGCATACTCTCATTCAGGACACACATGTATTAGTCTGATAATGCTTCTCTTTCTCCCAGCCTTGAAACAAATAAAGCTTCAATTCTTTCCTTCTTGTTCTTGGGGAATTGAAATTATGTGGGAGAAGATAGCACCAGGACTCGGGAAAAGGAAACAGGGCTAGAAGGGTTTCTTCCAGATAGCTCCTTCCATACAATAAAGAAAATTCAGTGTGTGTGTGTGTGTGTGTGTGTGTGTGTGTGTGTGTGTGTGTGTGTGTGTGTGTGTGTGTGTGTATGGTGATGGCGGGAATAGATCATGAATGGGAGATACACTCTGATTTATTTTTATTATATTACATTTTTCATGATTTTATAAGTGTGCTCAACTGGATTTACTCTCTTTTATGGGGGGAGTGGTATGCTGAACCAGAGACTCTCAGACATGGGGCAGAGCTGCTACTTGCTCTCCCTGTGCCCAGCTGTTCATGAGGCACCCGGGAGGCATGGCAGTTTCTAGCCCTGGTCACCACCCCAGCAGAGCCTCACAACAAGCCAGACCACCCTCCCACACTCCATGGGGCCTGCCATTTTCCACATCCGGACTTCCCTCTCATCGTACTCCACTCAGCAGACCAGACTATCACAGCCCGGTTCGCGCAAGAGGTGACTACAACAGTATGCCACCCACACGCCAAGCCTGGCAAGCTGCTCGGTAGTAATGATATGCCAAATACCAGTAACATTTATATTTGGTCATTCCCGAGGCCTAATATAATTGTTTGAGGCTCTTTATGTTCCTGGAGCAAGTGGATGCCTTTGGGTTCTACTAGCATGAGACAGGACATATGGAGATATTACTGGGGCCCGCTCTAGCAAATAGATGATGAACGGAAGACAGTGATAGTGATGGGGGAGTGGATACAGGGGCATGGTTTGGGCCTCCCCTATAGGTGGCACTCAGGAGACTATTCAGTGCTGAACTAGATATACTTTTAAATGTGATTAAGGTTCTCAAACTAAACCAGTCTCCTCAGTTTCCCTCTTCTCTGAACACCAGCTCTGGGATGTGAAAAAAAAACCTGCATAACAGTGGTTCCCACAGGATGAAAGAAGGTGGTTCCCGCTCAAAGAGTACATTTCTTTCCACGCTTCCCTCTCTGCCATCTCTTTACCACACCTCCCAACCCTACCAGGTGGCAGCATCCAGCAGTCTCAATATTAGCAACTTGCTCCTGGATGTTCTCTCCCGAAACAGCAACTGTCCCACACGTATGTCCCGCGATATTGAGTCAAATTCAAACAGACACATCTATGTCAGGCTGTTGAAGAGGTCAAAACTCAGGAAATCTGGGACTCATGACATCACAAAATATTAATATAGCAGATGCTGAGTTGAGGGACTCTGCAGTCACTATATGACCTTTTACAGAAAGATTCAATGTCATGCTATTTATGATGAGCAGGACTCACTTCTATATAGATGTAGTGCTTGCTGTTCTCTATCACATGGACATAAGCAGCATGGATGGATTCTTCATGATACTTTATGCCAGCAGACCAATCAGCAGCGGAGCGGAGCAACTGCAAGGCAGATATCAGAAAGGAGAAAACAGAAACTGATGAAGACAATGCCAGCTTCACTGAAGTCAATCCTTTCCCCCAGTAATTTAACACTAGAGTAGACGTTAGTGTCCTTTGTACACTCCCAAGGGAGTGTAGGTGGGCAGGAAACTGCTCCTTGGACATAATCCGTTACAAAAGAACCCAGGTGGAAATTTAATTCTAAATATACTTAATCTTAAACCATTTTCTCAAAATTATTGTCATTCAAGTTTGAACACCACAAGGTATGAGGTCTACAAAGAGTATTTCAAAAGTATCTAAAACGAGTATGAGTAGTGTGGAACATTTTCATTTTTTTTAATGTTGAGTCCGCTATATTTACTAATAATATATTTGATTTGAACCAGATGGAAGTGCTTAAAATGCTCGTCGATACATCTCTCCACAGCAATTCATGCTCCATCTTGTGGTAAGTGATGTGGGGAAGGCTACTCGCTGTTCTCCCCCCCGCACTCAGTCATGGACACCCTTCTGTCCATGGATGCCTCCACTTGTCCCTTGTTCCTCCCTCTATCCTTCCTTCTATGCATCCCCTCACACGTCAATTTCTCCATGAGTCCTTTCATTCTGTCATTCACAAATAGTTGATCCCAGGCCATTTGCTGGTCACAGGAGAAAGAGGTACGCCCAAGGATCCTGGTGGCTTTGGCTGAGGAATTCTAGTCAAAAAGCTCGGAGGGGGTAGTGGGAACATCATGGGGGTCTGGCTATGGGGAAGGATTGGGAAGAAGGAAAATCTGGTCTGTCTCCTCTGTGGCTTTTTGGAGAAAGCATCATGGAAAATTCGGGCTGTTTTCAGTCAAAGAGCACGTTCACCCAGAGCTACACTGGTCTCCGGCACCTAGAGGTCTCCTAGACTGGTAGGTGCTTATCTGGGTACCTTACTTAATATTTCCCTTTGACCTGGGTCTCTTTATTTTGACTAAAAGAGTATGCTACCTGCACGGCAGAGCCTGGCAAGCTACCCGTGTTGTATTTGATATGCCAAATACCAGTAACAATTATAGACATCACTCTGGAATGGATTGAGGCTCTTTATGTTCCTGGAGCAAGCAGATGCCCTCAGGTTCTACTAGCATGAGACAGGACATATGGAGATGTTATTGGGGCCCGCTCGAGCAAATCGATGATGAACGGGAAGACAGTGACAGTGACAGTGACAGATTTGAACCAGATAACATGGTCACCTAGCTTTGATGTGATCAATGTGATTGTTCCTTTCTTCCCAAATAAATGGTGTTCACATTGACAAATTCCCAGAGAATCATATATACAAGAAACTAATCTTGATTTTACCTTTAATTAACATACTGATTGTTACGGTGTCGGGTGTCACTTCAGTTCTCAACATTGTAAGTATTTTCTGATTCCCTCTAATTCAGACATTCACCTGTCTGGATTACAATATGACCTTCTAGTTCCAACACCTGAGAATATATTACTTACACTGATACAGAACAGGACAACCTAGATTCAAAGTTGAGCTTATCCATTTGCTAACTTTGAGCATGATCAAATTTTTTATCTTTGTGCCTCATATTTCTGGTCTATGGAACTAAATATCAACTTCATAGAGTTGTAAAGAGGATTATATAAATTAGATGAAGCGAGGAGAACTTTTGATGGAACACGAGTGGTATATAAGTATTTGCTTTTATTAATGGAAGCCTTAAGAGGATGCAATTGATGGATCATGTCAGAGGTGCTTCAAAAGAAGATTACTACTTCAGAGTAGCTGTGCATGGGGGAAAAATAACATGGGATAACTTTTTCAACATTGAAAACCACTAGTTTTAACTTTTTGGAAATCTGATTGCAGTACAATGCTTCGTATTTACTAGGTATTCAATAAAGTTCTGGTTATTGACTTTTCTTGTGCAACAGTACAATGTCACAGAAAAGCACCACGAAAGTTTTGTTATTCCTGACCTAAAATGAATATTAAAAACAATCCAAGGAGGTAAACTGAAATGAAAAAAGGAAAGAATGGCCATACTAATTAAGACTGAAGTGATTTAATAAATAATTAATTTGTCTACTTGCTATGTATGAAAGGCTGAAACATGCCTAAACCTAATCAATAACTTCAATAATTCTATCTATACAGGTAGTAAAATTCAAATCAAGTACTTATTAAAACTGTTGACTGTACCATCTCAGAATGTTATTTCTTTTTTTAAGTGCAGGATGTGTATTAAAAAAAATAGCCCAGCTCAAAGCACTTATTAAATTTTATCACATTGTTATAAAAATGGTGAAATATATGGATATTTATAGAATGCACAATTCTATAACACATAAAATGTCATATTTCTGATTTTATGTGTTAGTCTCAAAATTATAACTGAAACCATTCATTTTCCCAACTATCTCATTCATTTGTAGTACTCTGCCATTAGATTCTCTAACTAGTACATTCATTTGTAATACCGTGGCCTTTAAAAGACAAAACAAAACTTAGAAGAGAACATTTTCTTTATCCATAAGCCCTAATTCATTTTCATAGAGAGAGCCAAGTTAAATATATGAACTGAAATACAGAGATCTGTTCTTGGGGAATATCTTTTAAAACATTCTTAGTATTTATCCAGATTCTTTTCTACAATGTGCACTGTAACATCAAGTTCTTTCTTTGAATAGAAATGTTTTATACTAGACACCATCCACTCATTTCACAGGGTGTGATTATTTCAATAGGACAACCCTTTTGCCAAACAATAGGAAAAAGAAACTTAAGGCTGAAAGAAGGAAAAATAGACTTTTCAAGAAATGAAACTTTAGGGGAGAAAAATTCTAGAGACAAAAGTATAATTGGATGATCTAAGGAAGAAGAAAGGAATAATAGGAAAGTTGGAAAGGAATTTGGAGCTGTGATGACTGAAAATAATACCAAAAGGGCAAGCATGAAACACACCCCCTCCTTTATTAGGCCACACTTAACCTCAAAAGAAACAGTCTAACAGTTATAACCTCACATGCTGAAGCCAGAGTGTAAATTTGAGCTTCATCCCACCACTTATTCAGTGTGTGAGTTCTTCCTTCCTTCCTTCCTTCCTTCCTTCCTTCCTTCCTTCCTTCCTTCTTTCCTTCCTTCCTTCCTTCCTTCCTTCCTTCCCTCCTCCCCTCCCTCCCTCCCTCCCTCCCTCCCTCCCTCCCTCCCTGCCTCCCTCCCTCCCTGCCTCCCTCCCTCCCCTCCCTTCCTCTCTCCATCCTCCCTCCCTTATTTCTTCCCTGCTACCCTCCCTCCCTTTCTTCCTTCTATTTTTATTTTTGTCCTACATCCAGCTATGTTCAGGGCTTATCTCTGGTCTGGTTCAGGAATCATTCTTGGCAGTGCTTGGGGGCCATATTCAAGCTGGGGATCAAAACAGGGTTTGCTGGTTTGAATAACTCAAGTGCCTTAACTCTCTGTCCATTCCTATAATCTTTTTTGATTTTCTTCTCTTTCCTCCTTTTCCTCCCACTAGAAAACAGATTAAAGATATGGCTCCAGTATAATTCTTTTTCTAAATAGTGTAGAACTTCTCAGCAATGATTATTTAAAGAATGGCTTTCTCCAAAGAGTTACTCAATATAATAAAAATGATTGTTCCAGGCAGTTGGTCATGATCCACGGACACAGACACATGGTAGAGCTGCTGCCGGCTCTCCCCTGCAAGGCTGACCATGATGTGCCCTGGAGGGGGTAAGTTTTGGCTTTCACCTGCAGCCTCGATAGAGACTCAGATTCAGAAAAAACATCATGCACCACAATTGCAGCCATTTTCAAGATTTGAACTCCAGAGCTCGTCAGAGCCTCCCCCCGGCCCTCCCCTCAGGAGAGAAGCTGATTTCAAGCCCAGGTATGCAGGTCTTGGTGGCTAAACACACCAGGCTCCCGTGGAACTGGAGCTGGTGTCCCTTCCCCACCTCTGTCCTAGGGATGCAAATGCATGGAAGAGCTGCTGCCGGTTCTCCCCATGGCACATAAAGCCTGGTATATTGATATACCAGGTATTCCATCACATTTCATAGAATTAAGTATGGAGCATACAATCACAAGTGTGTTGGCATGATGTGTGGTCTGTGGGAACATATTGATAATTTCCTATACAGTGGGCTCAAATGGCACAATGGAGATTTAATAATCTCCACTGATGTTCATCTAAGAATATATTCATTGACTGCATTTATTTGCATGACATAAATATATATGTACATATTATGATACCAATATCCAAGGTCAAGTGAAACATGTATCAGGAGGTCTTGTCAGAGGTGGAAATTATCACAAACGTGTGGGAGTCAGAGGCTAGGTAAGACAGAAAATGGAACAGTGTGCTAACAATTGTCGAGGGTACTAATGCCAACCTAGAACTGAGCATTAAATAGAGGCAAAAAGATACACATGACAACCCTTTAATGTATGTTCTGTAATCCATAGTCTAGAAGGGAAGGAAAAGAGAAAGAGAGAGTAAGGAAAAGAAATAAAGAACCTGCCATGGAGGCAGGCTGGGGGGAGAAGGGAGGGAACCGGGATATTGGTGGTGGGAGATGGGCACTGGTGGCGGGATGGGTGCTGGAACACTGTATGACCAAAACCCAAATATAAACTTTTTAATTGTATATCGTTATAATTGTATATCTCACGGTGGTATAATAAAATATTTGAAAAAAAGGAATATATTCATAGACCATATTTAGAGAATATTTAGAGAATTAGCTCCAATAAGCAATAGAGAATAGAATATTCAGGGTATGCTTAGGACAGGTACAAACAAAGGTTGAGAAAAATTACAAATCAGTGTTGTCCGTAGCTACAGTGGTGGTAGGTGGGGCGTTGACTAGTAGAAACCCACTATGTTCTAGAAACCCAGAAAGTGAATGCAAGAACAGAAATCAGCCTGACTCGCACATAACAACCTAGAAAAAGTCATGACTTTATCAATGCCATTCCCATATCTGTCACTGTCACTGTCACTGTCTTCCCGTTCATCATCGATTTGCTCGAGCAGGCACCAGTAACATCTCCATATGACCTGTCTCATGCAAGTAGAGCCCAAGGGCACCTGCTTGCTCCAGGAACAAAAGAGCCACAAACCATTCCATCAGGTCATGGGAATGAGGTCTATAATTGTTACTGGTATTTGGCATATCAAATACGACAAGGGGTAGCTTGCCAGGTTCTGCAGTGCGGGTACCATTCCCATATATGGGCTTTAATGGTCAATATAATTAATGCCGGCTAAGGGAGCAGGCATGGGGATCGGGTGGTGGGAAATGAGGATCTCTGGTGGTGGTGGGGGGCACACTTGTGGGATTGGTGTTGAACAATGAATCTCTAACAACTGTATTGTGAAAACCTTTGTACTTTGCAAATTAGGGTGTTTAAATAAATAAGATAAAATAAAATAAAACAAAACCATATAAATGATTGTTCTATGTATTATTTTCTTATGGATGCTAATTTGGCATCCAATATTTTTTTTACATTAAAAACATGCCAAATGCCCTCCAAAGTGATCATGTCTTAAGTGGTAATAATAGCATTGAAAACCTAGTTGGTTTCTTTGAGGGTAAATTCAAGTTCTTTCATACACTCTGCATAAAGCAGTTTTAGAAGCACCTCTGCTACAACCCGTGTTCCCACGCCTTCCTCTGCTAGCTTTCCACTCAGCCTTCCTGGCAGGCTTCTGAGAATACCCAGCAATGCAGGGTGTTCACAAGACTAGACTATTTTAAAAGTAGTTGCTGGAAGCTGCTAACGTTGGCTTTCAGGTCTGGATGACTGTTTTAGAAACAGTGCTGGGGACATGCACTGATTTATCAGCCACATTTGCTGTCTCCTGGGAGAGCCATGTCCACCTTCTCAACAGCTGAACATCATGTGTGGTATAAAATTACCAATAGTACATGCCTTGGGATTTACTGGACCCAATATTTTTTACATTAAGAAACTGAGTTTCTTTCTGCAGATGAAAGAACATGTATTTTAGCTATTATTTGCTTTATTGTGTCAAAGGTTCTTTATCTCTATTTCAATAATTATATAGTTTCAAGACTTTGCACTCAGAACTGGCCTGGGGACCCAAAGAAAAGTCAATTATCTGATGCAAATTTTGAAAATACTAGAGAAAGTTTGAAGGTTTTGGCTAATCTGAAACCAAAATATAGCAGTTCTGTAAGTATGTTGCATATTTTGGCTAATGAACCATCACTGCAAGCTTATGACATATATGTTATGATTTCTGTTTAATACATGAAAGAAATACTTACAAAGAGGTGAAGAAAATTTCCCAAACTTATGCAATCAGTATGTGGCAAAATTAGGAGCTGAAGACAGTCTGGTCTAGAATATCTCTTCCCTTTATATTATATTTCTCGTCTACAACTCATTAAACTTGTGGTCTCCAAATTATGTTATGAGCAATCAAATGTGTTAAAAACAATAAACCTAAAAAATTTTTATTACACAACCAAGAATGTAGCGGTCATTTGAATATCATCATATGATAATGAAGAGTGAAAGATTTGAAAAGACAAGATGACAATAAGTTGTTAAAAATTAAGTAGCATACCACAGAATTGAGTCTTATGTCTGAAAACTGGACTGCATTATTGAATTCAACCTCCAAGAATTTGATGACTTGTAAACAATATCTGGGAAAATATAAACAATGCTTAAAGCAACTAAGCAAGACAGAGATACCATGTAATGTAGTGGCCAGATCTTTAAAGAAAAGGAGAAACGGAGAAGGGTAATTTCTTCTCTTTTTGTGGTCATCTTGGACTTTCCAGTCTTCAGAATAATACAAGGCTGATTTGTGCTCACTGTTTGCACAACTGGAATTTAGTGGTTTGAAAAATATCAAATCAGTAGGTCTCCAGATGCTGTGAAGTCCAACATTTAAAAATATTAGGTGTTCTTCTAGAAGAAGGTTTTGCTAATACAAAATTAGTATATGTGAAAAATTAGTGATAAAAGTCTTGTGAATTTCTGCTTTTATATTTTCTGATCTTAATCACTTCTTTTATAAAATTTCAGTCTCAAATGTATTGATTCATAGATATAGAAACAGACATGCTGCAAGATGGAAGTACCTTTATCAACTGAGCATGGAAAATGCTCATTGTATACTTACTATGAGAGAGTGCATAGTATATACTGGCAAAACAACTTAAAACTATGGGATCACTGAAAAGTTACCTGTCTACAGAAACCTTTTAGGTGAAATAGAGCAACTGACAGGGAGAAACCAGTGTTAGAAAGTATAATCTAGATTAATCTTCATAAAATATTCATGTATTGTCTCAGATGTAAAACAACGTTCCAAATCCCACTAGTCTCCAGCATCAGTTCAAAACTAATCAGACCAGGAACACAAGGACAATACAGTGGAACGTCCAACCCTGGTTCAATCCCGCCATCACATAGGGTCCTCTAAGTCCTGCCAGGAATGATCTTTAAGCAGAGTCCTGACTAAGCCCTGAGCAGTACCAGGTGTGCTCAAACAAAACTAACCAGGACAGCACTCTGGGGCAACCCCTATCCATCCCTATGTTAATTTACCTTCATTAAATACTTCTTTAAATCACTTGGTTTAGTGAAGCAACTGACTCCATTTCTGAGCTGTCAATGGGTCCATAAGTTCCACTCCTTAGAAGGCACACCCAACCCATCTCTCTTGTTGGCTAGTCTAACAGGATGTTGGTCCTGATTTTAATACTGGCCTTTAGTTCTAGATCACACCTTGCACTGTGAATTGTATTATTTAATAATATTTATAAATATTAATAATATTAATAATATTTAATAATATAGCTTTCTCTTGCTCAGCTAAGATTCTAATGGCAGAGAATCCCTGTTCTGCTACATATTCAGCATCCAAATGTATAATGATGTACATTTTGTTATAGAGGTCACTTCATAAATGTGTGAACTGAATAAATGAATTAGTAAGTGAATCCTAGTAAAGTTTTTTCAAGTCAACTAATTGTCCAGATTCATGAGTCAAGACTGCCTGCATATACCAGGGGTAATTATATCAAAAGGAATTATTGGTGTGCCCCCCAAATCTAAGACAACCACCTGTGAAGCAGAGGTGAAGCAGGAGAAGCACTTAGAGTATCTTTCTTCTTACAAGGGCTCTAGTATGAGAACATAAAGCAGAGCTTTACCAGAAAGTATCAAAAGATGATGTAAATGCAATTCCAGTATAAATTATTCTCTACTGATAAGATTATGCTATTCCCAGCTATATATTTCCAACAGTGCCTAATTAGCATATGTTAACATTGATAAACTGATCACAAAGTCAATTTGAATACCATCTCAAATCTCAAATTCCCTTGTTTCCTTAATATTATGGCTTTTATTTTATTTGACAGCATGGGCAACTTTTGCTCTCCAAGTAGAATATAATTAAACAGCTTCATAAAATATTCATTAACTTACATACAAATGTATATTTATCAGTTTCTCTGTTTAAATTAGTTGTCTCTTGTAGCCTAGGATGACTGAGTATTTGCTACAGGCATTTCTCTCAAGTAGAATATCTTTTTAATTATTATCTGATCTAGGGTCTAAATTGTCTTTTTTATTAGATATACCTCTGTTTGCACATAGTACCAAGTAACTAATTTAGGCATTTCCTTTTATAATCATATTCACTAGACATAGTCCATGTCCAAATTATGCAAATTCACATTAGTGATTATCAGTAGCAGAAGATTGGTTGTTTACTTAAACAATAGTTTTGATGCTGATAGTGATCATTTTTAAACAAAAGGCAATGCTGCTGTAGTCCTTCCAGTTCTGTGTATGTATGATCACAGATATTTGAATTGGAGCTGTTAGAGAAAACACAATGTGTACAATGTGACTACAACACTGGGCTACCTAAAATCTCAAACTTTGGAACACTGTATGACCAAAACCCAAATATGAACTTTTTAATTATATATCTTTTTTATTTGTATATCTCACGGTGGTATAATAAAATACTTAAAAAAAATAAAATCTCAAACTTCACTTCAACTGATGACCATGAGGGGACCTTAAACAGACCCATAGCTTCCCTGGGTCTGAATTTTTTGTGTTTTTAATTTGAGAGTATTAGACTAGGAGGAGTAAAATTCTCTGATTCTAATAAGCAAATTCCTTGAACTATTAAAAGTGCCTCTAAAAGGCAGTTAGTTAATTAGGAACTAACAATAGTTGAATTATAAGGAGCTCCTGAGCTGCTGCATTTCAAGTCTACATTTTCAAATGTCCATTCAAGTTTGTTTTGGAGTTGTGTTTATTGAAAAATCAGTACCCAGTGTAATAAGCAGCTGGTCCAATAAGAATAATTTCCCCAATAGCACTTTGAAACAAAGGAAATTAAGTCGTACCTGTACTTTAGCATGGACAGATCCAGGCACTTGATATTTCAATTCATGGGCTGTTGTTTGAGACTTCGGGAGCAGAAAAGGATAAGAAAGGGACCGATATTTTGATTTCATAATCTAAAAAAAATAAGATTAAAATACAATTGGAATGAAATAAGTTTTCTTCTTTTTTTATTTTATTTCTTTACTTAAGTAAAATATACTTTCTAAGCCTACAGCTGAATATAGTTAGGAAGTTTCTTGGTGTTTTATTAATTTATCTTCCCAGAAACAGGGTACAAGGGCATCCAAAATTCAAAATCTCAAAACCAGTTGCAGGTACCAGCAATGTTTTAAACATCTGTTATAAATAATATCTTTACTTGATATTATGTTTAAAGTAAAACTCTTCTGTTTATTTACCAATGCCCCTTCTGATTTGTTAAAACATTTCTATTAATATAAAATGAACTAATTACAATTTTCTAATGTTAAATAATGAAAAATAAATTAAAACTTTAAGTTGTTGATAAGACAGTATCTTTTTGTTCCCCAGATAATCAGAAGGCTTCTTATTATTGACAGTGGGAGTTTCATTCAACTTTTTCATATATGTGAGTCAGCAGTTGCAAAACACTCACTGAAAGAAAATAGAATAGAATCTTGGTATACTGTCATATACGCAGTTATGACAAGGACTCAAAAAATTTGAGTTATAAAATGCTGAAGACAGAGGAAAAATAATCTTGAGCAAAGATTCCTTTTCCTATGGCTCACGTGACTCAGAACCACCTCTTAGAACACTGGACTAGCTGAAATCAAGGGTGCGCCCAGGATGGGGAGAACTCTGCGGCTTGTGTGCTCCCTTCTAAACAAGCTGTGTGCTCTCTCTTTCTGCCAACCTTCAGACAACAGCCTATGCAACTGTCCAGGTCAGATGCATAGTCAACATAGTTTCCCAGATGTGAAGAGGGTTAAACACTTGGGCTCTCTGCTGCACCTCTCCTTCTGAGCTCCAAACGGTCTATGGCGTGAAAGTTCAGGAAAGTTTATTTTTCTTTAGCCACAGGCCCAGTTCAGGTGCACTGAACACCCCAGAGCTGATGGGAAATGCTACTGCAGTTAGAGCACACTTTCTTGCCAACCAAGAAGATTCCATTTCTCTCCAGGTGAAACGGATTGCAGTTAAATCACACACGTACCTTTGTAAAGTTCCATCGCTGGATGAAATGTCGAGCCACATCCCGAGCAGCCTTCCGTGTACTACAGAGCCTATGTCATGCCAGGGCATCCGGGGCGTGGAGTGCCTGTCAATAAAATCTGCCCAGCAGTGCCAGGCAAGGTGGTCACTCACCTGTGTACCAAGAACAGAAGCAACCTCCCAACAGTGACCCAAACTTGACACATAAAAGGAAATATATTCATGCCCACCATGAGTATATTTCTTGATTAGAACAATACATTTATCATCTATCTATCTATCTATCTATCTATCTATCTATCTATCTATCTATCTATCTATCTATCTATCTATCTATCTATCTATCTATCTATCTATCTATCTATCTATCTATCTATCTATCTATATCTATCTATCTATATCTATCTATCTATCTATATCTATCTATCTATCTATCTATCTATCTATTTATTTATTTAATTTTTGCTTTTTTTTGGGTCACACTCGGTGATGTTCAGGGGTTATTCCTGGCTCTTTGCTCAGGAATTACTCCTGGCAGTGCTTGGGGTGGGTGGGGGAACCATATGGGATGCTGGGAATAGAACCCAGGTTGGCTATGTGCAATATAACAATACATTTATAACCAAAAGAAGCATAGTCCTCACACTAGGGAACACGGTCCACTATGAAATGGTTTCAAATCTATTTTGTTTCACTTAGTAATCACTATACAAGGCAATATTTGGTACAAATGATCCAGTTTTCTTGATATTCCATTATTTCTTTTCATCTTGTTGAAATAACAACAGGTTACACAGGCAGGGCAATTGAATCTCTTCTCAGACGAATAAGTACAGTGATTCTCTTAAAACGTGCCTTTCTAATATTGAAAGACACAAGTGAAAAAGCAGAAAAGGAGATTATCAAAGGAAGGGTATCATTTTTTAGAGAATTATACATTATTACCCCCAAATATGCCTATAGGGATGGTGGACATTTCAAACAGGCAAGCTCTAGTTTATGCTCTTTTCTTACTTTTACTACAAGAAAAAATCTGAGAGTGGGACTGAATCTAAGCCTCCAATCTTTATCAAACATTTAAATAAAACAAAGCAAAAGCTATCATGCATGTACCTAGTGTTTAGATGCTGACACAAAATATATTCAACTATTCACTACCATGGTACTCACCGGCAAAAGGTTTATCAAGCTGAACCCAGTCCTTGAAAACAAAATTGCAGTAGTCCTTTCCATGCCAGAATCTGGTTTCCCCCATGTAGCTCTCCCACGCCAGTCTGTAAGCTGCGGATAGAGCTGGTGTCTGCAAAACAGTGAGATCTATTCTCACACGCTGTGGTGTTGGGGTGCCTGGGAGAGGGAGGCCCAAATCTCATTTATTAAACAACTAAAAATCTATCTTTTCCACTAAAGATTTGTATTAGAGGGTCCATTTCTTGAGAGGCTGTGGGATGGCTACCTTTTATCAGCCATTTTTATCACTCCTAGGCAGATGGGGCTATAGCATTGTGACAAATAAATGATAAAATCTAATAGCCTCAGGATCTAAGCAGAGTATTCTTTCTCACTACTCACCTTATCTGGAAGAAATGGATGCTAAGGTGATGTGAATAAAGAACTCAACAGGAGGGATTGGGAGAGAGTGGTACAACCAGGTCAGTGGAGAAAAGTGAAGCAGAAGCAACAAAGATGTCAGGTATTATCTTCAGTAATGCACACCTAAAGTTTAATTCTTGTTTTTAAATTCTAAAAGAGATAGTCCAGCCTCAAGACTGACAAGCTAAGTGATACTGAATTTCACCTACTTTAGGGTAAAAAAATCTTTATTGTGTAATGGGAAGAACTTGATTTAGATAACATCAAAGATCTTTTGGTTTTAATCACCTAGTTTCCTAAAAACCTAAATAACATCTATAAAAAATATCACAACACAAAAGCTTATGAGTATGTAGGTGCAAAAGCAGCAACCTTGGGCAACATTTCCCAGAGCTTTGCCTAGAATATTTTAATCACAGATAAATACTTTTACTTAAGTAGTTTGTAACCTTCATGGGATAAAGTGACAATAAACCACAAAGCAAGAAGACAAGCAGACCTACAAATCCCAAATGCAGAGCATGGCACAAAGGATACTTTATAAGTTGGTGCTGAATTCAAAAATATTTGTTGGATGAAAAAATGCTCATCATCACTAATCATCAGAGAGATGCAAATCAAAACAACAATGTGATATCACCTCACACCACAGAGACTGGCCCATATCCAAAAGGGTAAACCCAACAAGCGCTGGCGTGGATGTGGGGAAAAGGGGACTCTCATACATTGTTGGTGGGAATGTTGACTTGTACAACCTTTCTGGAAAACAATATGGACATTCCTCCAAAGACTAGAAATTGAGCTCCCTTTTGACCCAGCCATACCACTCCTGGGAATATACCCTGGAAGCCAAAAACACACAGCGGAAACACAATCCTCACTTTTATTTTCATAGCAGCACTTTCACAATAGCTAGAACCTGGAAACAACCAGTATGCCCGAGAACTGATGACTGGATAAAGAAACTGTGGTATATCTACACAATGGAATACTATGCAGCTGTCAGGAAAAATGAAGTTATGAAATTTGCCTATAAATGGATGGACATGGAAAGGATCATGTTGAGTGAAATTAGTCAGAAGGAAAGAGAGAGACATAGAATGACTGCATTTATTTGCATGACATAAATATATCAGGTGATCTTACCAAAAGTGGAAATTACCACAAACGTGTGGGAGTCAGAGGTTATGTAAGATAGAGAAGGGAACATGTGTGAATAAAAGTCAAAAGGGCTGATACCAACATAGAACTGAGCATTAAATACAGGCAAAAAATGTGCATGATGGCTTCTAAGTGTATGTAGTTCAACCCACAATGTGTAGGAGAAGGAAAAGAGAGAGAGGGAGAGAGAAAAGAGATAAAGAACCTGCCATTTAGGCAGGCTATGGGAGGGGGAGGGAATTGGGGACATTGGTGGTAGGAAATGGGCACTGGTGGAGGGGAGGGTGCTGGAACACTGTGACCGAAACCTCCAAACATGAACAACGTTGTAATTGTATATCTCACGGTGGTATAATAAAATGTTAAAAAAATACTTGTTGAAAGAAAGTATGGTACCACTTGCAGTAGGTAGTGAAAGTATTGAACTGGTAACTCAACCACCTTCTTGCCCTAGATCTGACTTTTGGAAATGCAAATGTCCTGCTGAAAAGACCCTCCCTGCCCAACTGGGAGTCAACCATAAGGCTTGTTATGACTAAAAGGTTCTTCCCAAATTGGTACTAATCTCTTCTTTGGTTCCAAACAATCCTAGGGGCAACAGGTGTCATATTTCATAGCATATTTTGACAGACTGGTCTCTGTGCATACATAATTAATTCTTTTTGCCTGTCATAATGGTGCCATCCTCTAGGAATGGTTTTCTCATCGATCTTCATTATTTGTTACTTACCTACCCTAGAGCAGCTCCCAAGTCTCAAGAGGATGCAATCTCTAGCACACACATAGGGCCCTAATGGCTGCTCATCCGGAGCCTATAACTCTGTGCCATGATTGTGGAAGAAAGTTCCCTCTCCCCATCTTCCTCACTAGGTTAGAAACCTCCTAAAGTGGACAGTTTAAATTTCCTGGGGTTGTGACTATCAGTGGAGCAAATGGTGTTTTTAACTTTGGAGGAAGGCCTTCCCAACAGGGTGCTTGGGGTTCTGGGGGCTACCGGTTGAGTAGCCAGGCCCAGTGATATTGGGGTGACCAGGGAAACAAATGACAACATCTGGAAAGCTGGGGCTGAAGCTTGGGTGTCATGCAAGAAAGGCAGTGCTATACATCTTGGAGCCATCTCCTCAACCCGAAACATTTTAAATAATGTTGAAAATAGAATTCTATTGGCTTCTCCCACTGACCTTTTTCTTGCTGCATTAGACTCAGAGGTAACAATTCTCTTTTTGTTTGTTAGTTTAGGGCCATGCTCAGTTGTGCTCAGGGCTTACTCCTGGCACTGTACTCAGGGTTCAATCCTGTTGGGACTCAGGACCATATTGGAAGCCAAAGATTGAACCACATGCGAGGTAAGAACCATACCTGCTGTACCACCACTTGGGCCTCACAGAGACCAACATCTGTTCTGTCTGGTGGCTTACCTACAGGCTCTTTAGAGTAAGCACTGTGTTTTATGCGAGAGAAAAGGAAGAAAAACATACCAAGAACAAGCTAGAAGATCAAATGCCAAAATTTATAAATGCACATGATTTATTTTCATTATTTGTGAAGCTCTCAAAGCTTTACTATGCTATATATGTGGTTTACAATTAATTCTCATCTAGTCATTGGTTATAGGAAAAATACACAACTAATTACTATGTCTCATAAAATTGTCTTGATACTAATTGAATTAAACCTGTCCATAAATCAAATGTGTTTTGGTTTTTAGTCAATTATTCCAAATAAATCAGGGTCCTTCTAAGAAAAAATGATACATTTGGGTCAAAAAACAAAAACACTCCTTGTTACTGTGACTACGTTCAGAACTGTGCTAGTAGCACCTGGGGCAGGGACTATGGACTATGGACTCACCATTCTGGAGCTGAATCCAGCTGTTTCATCATTGTATCTGCCCTGTCTGTCTTTCACCCCAAACTGTTCCATGGCAGTTTACTGTAGTCCTCATTTACCAGTGGACCTGACTGGCAGCTTGGAAGAGGTACAACCTTCCAGAGCCTATTCAGTGGCTGGGTACTTTCTTCTTTTCCCTCATCTCCTGGTTTCCAAGGTTCTATTCTTCTTCCATTATTCCAACTCTTCCTTTGGATCCTGGACAATTCCTCTCTCTTTTCCCCACCTTTCTCCTTTCACTCTGACTACTTTTAAGGACTTTAGATTTACAAATAGTTTCAATGTCTGACTTGATCTTGCCTATCTGGATCTTCCATCAGAATTTAAAAATCATTTCTAACAGAATAATCATTCCATAAGCTAGGAATTTTTAAAACATTAAAACAATTATAAAACAGTACCTTAACATTTGTTCTCTATTCCTAGTTATTTAAGCTCAGATCTAGATATCACCTTTGACCCCGTCCCTTCTTTTTACTCTCTCCTTCCACTTCCACACACTGCTTCTCAAATCCTACTGAAATTCTGCTGATTTTCTTCCTTTGGAAAAATTCTCCATGCTTTCAATTCTTGGACGCACAGCTAGTCAGATTTCCTATGTCTCTAAGAACATTATCCTTATCCCAGCTTTCCACTGACCAATTCCTCACAATCTTTCTCCTATTCCCTCTTCCACTAGAGAAATCCATGAATGGATGTGGTTCAATGAAGCCTGAACACAAAGTTCTCTGTATATTAATATACGTATATATAACCAATCCAAGATATAAGTAATTAACTAACAAATTAGTTAATATATATTAATATATTAACCAATATAACTCCCAAGCCCCCAAGCTTGAAATTCTTTTTGTTTATTTTGGACCTTTCAAGCAGTGCTTGGGAGTGGAGGGGTCCATGGACTATTGGGAAACCAATAGTTGTCAAATTATTTCCTGACCTTCGTAGGGTGCTGGAATTTAACCCTCCCCCATTTTTGGAGGAGCTGTAGCCTCAGACTAGAATGAGGAATCTGCTCTTTTGCAGAAAAAGACAACTTTATCCTGCCCAGGCATTTCTTTTTAGTTTGTTGTCTGTTGAATAGTGAAGTAAGATGTTTATTTGGCAAATACAAAAAGAAAGTTAAGTACTCAAGAGAAATGTGGACATCTTCAGAATGAAGAAAGCTGAGCACAACACCACAAGTAGAGCTCTGGGCAAATCCACTGGATGGAAAAATGCATGCTATTAAGTAATAAATGAATTACATATCTCAGGAAGAGATGTGGGCAGCCATAGATCGGGAAATGCATACCTTCACCTCTATAAGGTAGGTCAGCAGACAGTTTTTCCAAACTGCCTCCCTCCCAGCATGCAGTTTTTCCAAACTGCCTCCCTCCCGAATCCTCTTACTAGGGGTCATCAAGAGAAGGAGCTTGGAATTGTTAATAATTTTCTTTGCTATTCTTATTATGTCCTTTATCTGGAGAGTAGCCCCTAGACGCCCAGACGTCTGCACGAATCTCAATCATTTTCTGGGATCCTAGGAAGGGTCCGTATTTGAATGGCCTTCACACCTTTGGGCTGGCTTGGATTCCAGACTGTCTTTCCCAGTGCACTTTCACCAGGGTCCCCCCATCTATATGTGTGCAACAACATGTTTTACACGTGCTTTACCCCTGCTTGATGATCAGCACCTTGTGCCCCCCCAAATAACTGGGTGCATTCCAGGAGGATTTGAAGCACTGCCAAAGTGGACCAAATAATCCTTGATACCTCAGGACCCAAACAGCACTGCAGGCTCAGGCCCTTGCAGTGAACAGCCAGCCCCATAATAGTCCATGGGCCCCCACCCCAAGCACTGCTTGGAGGTCCAAAATTAACAAAAAGAATCTCTAATAGCTACACAGTTACACGGAAATGATCCGCTCATGTTATCCACAATTTCCTTATTAGATATTTAAATGTCTAGTTTTTCTCATCAAACAATGCTGCACTGACATGTACCCACCAGCTTAATAGGGAGAGATCGTTCTCCCACATCCACATCAATACCTCAGGCCACTACAGTGAGTTTTGCCTCTCTCAGGCCGATGCTAACCTGAGCTACTTAATGTATTCAGCACCTGGTTTGCTTCTTTTTCTCCATTTCCTCCATGTCCTATTGCCAATAACACTTAAGATAACTCAGACCCCTCAACACCATGGACTCAAAGCTTCATATTTCTCAATCTCATTTTAAACTTCACTCTTCAAGCAGCAAAAGCACCCATTGAAATTACAAAGCAAAAAATTGCATCCAGAATTTTGTTTTTTATTATCTGAGCCTGCACTCATCCTTAATCTGGCTCACTTAGCTTCCCTGAAGCCTCCCACTTTGTTGTTTCAGGAATTTGAGACTGCCCCAGGCATAGGAATGACTATGAGTTGTACCTGAATTGATAATATGCAGCAAATTCTTGGTATGCATTATTTATATATAAAACACCTCCCTATAACATAGTTGGGGCTGGAGCAAAAGTCCAGTGAGTACAACATGTGCCTTGCATGCAGCTGACCCAGGTTCGATCCCTGGCATCCCATATGGTCCCCCAAGCACCACCAGAAGTAATTCCTGAGTGCAGAGCCAGGAGTAACCCCTGAGCATTGCCGGGTGTGACTCAAAAAGAAAAAGAATAATAACAGTTTTACTCTTTTAAAGGTGAAATAAATGGCATCATGACTGCAAGATTAAAAACTTACTGTGCCATTATCTTGGAATTTGATTTATTATACAAGTTAACAAGTACGTTTTAAGTACTTACTAATACGCATGTACTTATTAATAAGTACATAAGCTTCTCAGACTATAGATTGCTGGGAACTATGACTCAAGGTTCATTTTGATTTACCAGTTTTCTTACCTCCTGCCAACCACAAGTGGCTTACTTCCAGCCACATTATCAGAACCATACATTAGCCATACTCAGTTATTTCCTCACCAGTACACTAGAACCACAGCCTTGGGAATGTAGCCAAAAGACTAGGATGTGTTCATCTATCTATCTGCTAAAACACAAATCTGAATCATAAGCTTTACAAGGCTGTGAAGCTGCCACTTCGTTGGGCATATCACTAATCTCTAACCCCAAGTTTCCTACGGTACAGAGATAACAAGCACTGTACCATAAGAGCTCAGGAAGCGGTGGGCAGAGTCTGCATATGTAAATGCCAGCTGTCAACTTTTCATTATGGTATTATTTATGGTGATGGTGATTTGCCTCTGTATCTAATCTGTTGCCAAGTTCCCTTTATTCCCACCATTATAATTTAGGGCCTAGTTCATTTATTCCTCATAGAACTGCTTGTTCATACAAAACCCTCTCAGATTATAATTTCTAAAAAGTTTACAGGTAGAGCAATATACTCATTCAAAAATAGAGTATTTTTGAATATTCCTAACTAAATAAAGTTCCAACCCCTTTGTTTATATTGGAGAGTCCAATGTGACAGTGTATAACTTCCTGATCTTTTCCCAATCAGAAAGACCTAAAGAACGTTATACAGCTAGATGAGGTAGTTTCTAATATGCAGAAGCAATTGGCATATCCCAATCTAGCATCTTTTTTCACCTCATTTTATTCACCCTCAATGTCTTCCTATTTATCAATCCCAATCAAAATATTAACAAACCCAGCTCAAATGTACCCTCAGCCTTCACTGTTGGAATACTCTTTGTTCACAGTCCTGGGTTTTGTATTGTAAATGAAAGGTGTTTCTCTCTTTCCTGTATTCCCTTTACATATGTTTATGCTAGTACAAAGGACTTTTTATATAGACACAGGAAAACAGTTAAGGCTTTGCATTTGTGACATAGGAATTAACTCTAAATTAGTTACTCCTGGTCATACATCAGATTTCCTAACTTAAAGCCTCAGTTGCCTCATTGATTCTAATTCTTTACACCCCAAAAAGAGGGTCCTACGGTGAGACTGGATGGACCTAGGGCAGCCATGAGTAAACTACACTGGCCTTGACATGGGATGGACTAAATGTCCTGAAAAATATTATAAACTAGAGCAAGATCATGGAACAAATATTGTTCTGACCCAAAGATAAACAATATATCAAAAAGGACTCTGTTGGGGATTAAGAATAAATAATCTGGTAAGAGGAATGTAGTCTGAGCTATATGCCGTGATCTCCCCAGGATAGGTCACCCTATAAATTTAATCCCAGGTGTAGATAAATTTCTGTCTCTCTTACTGTGTTTATACAAAATGACTAGAAATATTATTGGTATGATTTTTTACCAGGCCAAGGATAAGAGAAAACAACAGGCCTTCTTGGGCAGGCCTATAGCCCTAGGAGATGGGACAAAGCCCCCTGGTGGTTTTGCCCCAGTAATAGGAAGATTTCTTTCACATTGTTTCAGGATTATGGATTTTTACCTCATGCAACTCTCTTTCTCCAATTCTTTATAAAGTATGTGTCGCTGACAGAATTGATTTGATGTGGTGATGGTGTGTGTGTGTGTGTGTGTATGTGTGTGTGTGTGTGTGTGAAATTGGAATGAGAAGTGAGTGGAGAGAGAGTAAAGTCTTAGCTTTTCTAGGTCTTTTTTCTTCTATCCATTGGTGAGGGGGAACAGTCCTTAGTCCTGCATGTGGCCAGGGAATCCACAGAGCCTCATTATCTGTTGGAGACCCTGCTCAGTCCAACAATTGATCACTGTTTCCCAATGACCACAGAACTGTACAACACTGCAGTTAACTTGCATGCATCATTGAATCGTTGACTACATTGGATCCTTATTGTTGAAAGCATATTCTTGGGTATTAGGAAACTTGAATACTAGCCAAACCTTTTCTCCTAATACTACATATGGCCGGGAAACCATGCAAATAGAGAGCCGGTCCAGAGTGCATTCACTAAGCTCATGCAGCAAGCAGAAGCTGAAGCCTAAGGCAGGCCCCGTGCTTCACACATCACTTACCCATATGAGCTCTAGTGAGCCTCTGTTCAGAGTTGCTAGAAGAGTGAAAGAGTTTCAAGTGGGGTTTGAAACCATGGATTAAATTCTGATGACTCCTACAGTGATTACAATAGTCTAGAGAAAGTTGAGAATTCTTTTTTTAAACAAAGAGTATATATTTATATCAAGTTTTCTAAGCTGAAAAGTAGATTCAATCATTTTAAAAACTAGGCAAGTCTGAAGAAATCAGTCACAAATTCTACACTACAGATAATTGCATGGCTTTAAGACAGATTTGAAAAGAACAAATTGACAAGATATAGAAAATCTGCTGTTGAGGATAAAATTTGATGTATTTCTGGATGAGAAGTGGAATGAAATTTCTGCTATGCCAAGTATATAAAATACATCTAACACTTTCCTTTTACCTTCATAACGTGGCATTAGTTTAGAAATGGCATAGTCATCCTTGTACCATCAAAAGCCTAAATAATGGTTATTATGATGACTTTGTGTGAATAAAACAATAAATCTGCTCTAAAATGAATCAAAATCACTGAAATGTCATGGCACTGAACAGAGTGCTCAGGCAAACTTTTGGCATTACTCTTTCATTCCATTAGAGAAAAACGGAATTTTGAAGCAATTATAGGATGTCTGCTGTGGAGAAGACGTTCCATACTCAGAAAGACAGTGACTTACTCGAGGCGCTGTCGATACTGCTGAGGCTGTCTGCGTTGTGCAGCTGGTGTCGGTGCAACTGCTTGTAGAGGCTGAACTTGGAGAACTTACTGGGCTTTCCTATTCCTTTCAGTTTTGAATCCATATAATCAACACTCTTCAGCGTGGGCGGACTTTTACTGGATTCCTTTTTATCTCTGAGGTTTAGAGATTCCATTGACTCTATTGTTTCCGCCTGAGAAAATTATTTTTTAACAAAAAGACTATGTAAGATACACTCCCATGTAATTATTTGGGGGCAGGCTAAAATGCATAGATTACAGACACACAGGGTCAGTTCAACAGTAGTGGGGGAAAATTATGAGCTATTCCAGTCATTTAATTGGAGTTCCTCTATTAAGGGGCCAAATTCTTGAAATTTTATACCAATTTACCTTTATCTCAGATGTAATTACATGTGTTACATACACTGTTGAGCTGCTGAAATTTTTCTTCTGGTAAACACTATCTCTTTATGTCTACTGTTTTCCCGATACATCACTTGTATCACTTGTCTTCCGTTGTTCATCGAATTGCTCGAGCGGGCGCCAGTAATGTCTCCATTTGTTGGGAATGAGGTCCATTATTGTTACTGTTTTTGGCATATCGAATACACCATGGGTAGCTTGCCAGGCTCTACCGTGGCTCTGTTTCATCCCAGGGGGTCCAATCTTTTTCTAAGTCAGATCATCAATCACCGAGGGCCCATGGGTCAGGGCCCTGGGTGTAGACAAGCCTGTCTCCTGTTTGCCACCTGCCAGCACAGCCAGGCACTGCAGCCACACCTGCAACACCTTGAGGGGCAGCCCCGATACCTATTCACTAAAAAACATTTTATTTAATTTGATCTTGATGCTACATCTGGCAATGCTGAGGGCGTACACATGGCACGGTGCTTAGGGATCACTGGTAGGGCTCAGGGAGCCATATGGAGTGCCAGGGATCAAACTGAAGTCAGTCACATGCAAGGCAAGTGTACACAGCCAACCACAGATTGATTCCCAGCACCACATAGGTCCCTGAGCGTCACCAAGAATAAGCCCTGAACACCACCAGGGCTTTGTTGCTAAGAGAAAAAAGTCACCATCAGATCCAGCAGTATGGCTAGAGGAGTCCATCAAAACTTTAATAAGTGTATTGATATCTGGCAGCTATCTAAGTGAAAATAATGAATACAGGCATCTGTATAATTTCACAATTCATCATTTGAAAGTTATTTTGAGAGAAGCTATTAACCTCTGGCTTTCAAGCAGAATTCCATGTGATCAGAGAATGACCAATCCTATTTCTAAATGTTTTTAAGCAGGAATATTCACAAGACTTTGACAGTTATTTATAATGACAGAGCTTACTGTTACAAATTTAAAATCAATTGCCACACATTTTTATTCTAAGAACTGTTTTCAAATACTAAATTCTGAATTAAAATAGAAAACAGTTTATGATGAGATAGCAAACGCTTTATCAAATCTGCTTTCTGTTTTTCATTTTATAATTTTATTTTTAAACTTATATTCGTGCTTTGGGAGGCCCTATGGGTAGTTCCCAGGGATTACTCCTGGCAGGGTTCTGGGTACCTTTTGGGGTGTCTAGGATTGAATCTAGGTCAAGGGTGTGCAAAGCAAACATCATACTGGATACCTATAGCTTGGGTCACAGTAAAGAGAAAAAATGGAGACTAAGAAACAAAGTAATAGTCTACTTAGTGGGGAAGGAGTATTTGACACGGATACCTTTGAAGTCTGAGTCAGTGTTACCCTTTCAGACATATACTGGCTCTCATTCAATCAATGAGTCATGCGACTTAGACATTGCTATGCAAATTTTGTACATGTTATGTAGTTTGTAAAGCGAGTTACTTACTGCTAATAACTGGTTGGATCCCATGGAGGCATTGATGCGTTTCACACTGCCCACATCTGTGAGTCTGTGCTCATTGTCATCCCACCTTCCATATGCCAGGTCAATCCCACCAACAAAAGCCACTGACTGGTCGATAATAACAAGTTTTTCATGATGAGCCCAGAGATAAACAGTAGACGAAACATGATCTGGGTGTCGCATCACCTTGAGAGGAAAAAAAAAAGAAGTAAAAGCAGTTTTGGGGTGGGAGGACAAATTATCATTTATGAGATGAGAGGATAAAAAATATAATGATCTCACTTCTATGCAGATAAAGAGAAAGTATGGGAACGGCAATAACAATAAATATGCAAACCTGTGAAGTCTGATCCCAGAACTCTGCTTGCCAGAGAAGGTAAAGAAGAGATGGAATGGAAAGGGGAGTCTAATGGACTGTGGTGGAGGGATACTAATAACGCGGTGATTATGGCTTAGTAACATTCTTTGAAAAGCCATAAAATTAGACTATGAACTAATAAATTACTCACTAATAAACTAATGTTATCTTAAAAAGAAAGGAGAGGCTCTGTATGACAGTACAGTGGGTATGGTACACATGCCTTGTCGCAGCTGACCCAGGCTTGCTCGCCGGTACCCTAGGTGATTCTCCAAGCCCCTCTCAGTGGTGAGCCCTGTGCACAGAGACTGGAGTATGCCCCGAGCACTGCTGGGTGTGGTCACCTCTCGCAAACATAGAAAGGAGACATTAAAAAGAAAGGAAACTGTCATTTTAGTAATAGGTCTGTTTTCTCCTCTGGATTGCATCTTTCTATCATTCAAATACCAGCAAAAAGTGTCTGTATACATCCAAGAAAATACTCAAATTCATTATTTTCTGCTCAGTAGTTAGCAGAAATAATTCTTACCTATTTGCCATGGCTCCCCTGTCCTCCACAAGAGTGATCACTGACTATAGATCCAGGAGTAAGCCCTGAAGACCACAGGGGGTGGTCCCAAAGTCAAAAGTCAAGCAAAAAAGAAATCCCTTACTCTTTGAAACGTAAACTGTGTTTTACTCTGCACAGAATCTCTTTTTGCTGATGGATAACACTGTTGTCAAGTTTAAGTTCTCGCACATAATATTGTTTGAAGCATATTTATTAGACACAAATATCTGAGACCCTACTTTCAATTCTTTGGCCATAAAACAAGAACCAGGTCATAATGCACTTCTGATTTAGTATCTTTAGGAATCGCCATAGTGTTCTTCACAGCAGCTGCACCATTTTATACTCCCTCTAAGGGTACACAAAGTTTCTAACCTTATAACACAGCCAATATTTGTCACTTTCTTTTTTTTATTTTATAGTAGCTATCCTAAGTGATGTGAGGAAATAATTAATTTTGATTTTTTGTACAATTCATAAATTTTTTCTTTTTATTGCAATATTTTGTGTGTATCATGGTCCAAAAAATACTGCCACACCCACTGCCAATATTCTTTAGTTATATTATCTTTAAGAATTCTATAGTGTTAGGGGCCGGAGCGATAGCCCAGCGGGTGGGGCATTTGCCTTACACGCGCCGGCCCATGCCGGCCCGGGTTCGATCCCCAGCATCCCATATGGTCCCCGAGCACCGCCAGGAGTAATTCCTGAGTGCAGAGCCAGGAGTAACCCCTGAGCATCGCCGGGTGTGACCCAAAAAGCAAAAAAAAAAAAAAAAAAGAATTCTATAGTGTTAGTTCTAAATAGTGCTGGATTTTTATCCATCTCTAGTTAATTTCTGTATGTATCTATGTATACATATTAAGTAATGGCTCAACTCAATTCTTTTGTGTTTCTGTTTTGGTTTTCCTTATTTATTTCTTTCCCTAGTAAAATTTTGGCCTTGTCAAAAATCATATGACCATATATGAGGATTTCTCTGTTTGCTTCTATTGGTCTATAAGTCTATTTTTATGTTATTACCAGACTGTCTTGATAAATGAATCTTTGTGGTGAGACGTGAAATCAGAAAGTGAGTTCTTAACCTTGCTAATTTTCAGAATTGTTTTGGCTATTTAGGTCCCTTGAAAATCCATATGGGATTTTAGGATGGGGATTGCAACTTCTGTACAAAATATAAAGATTTTATAACACTATTATATGTAGCAATATTTCTAATATTGCTATAACATTGTCTTTCAATCCATGAACATGTGATAGTTTTTCATTTATTATTTGCACTTCATTCCTTTCATCAAAGTTTTGTAATTTTGGTTATACAAATCTTATCTCCTGGGTCAAGATAATTCAAAAGTATTTTATTCTTTTGGTAGTCTTCTATATGCAGTTAATTTCCTTTCACACTGTTAGTATGTATAAATGCAGTTGGTTCTGGTGTGCTAAATTTATGTCCTACTACTCTACTGAATTAATTTATTAACCCTAGTATTTTTTGTAGAATATTTAGTATCACTGTCTCATAGTATCACTGTCTCTCTTCCCGTTCATCATCGATTTGCTTGAGCGGGCACCAGTAACATCTCAATATGTACTGTCTCATGCAAGTAGAGCCCAAGGGCATCTGCTTGCTCCAGGAACATAAAGAGCCTCAAACCATTCCATCAGGTCATGGAAATGAGGTCTAAAATTGCTACTGGTATTTGGCATACAAATACGACACGGGTAGCTTGCCAGGCTCTGCTGTGCAGCCAGCATATTCTTGTAGTCATCTCTAAATCCAGCATTTATTGATGAACCGCGTGGCTGAAATCGGCAGCGCGAGGCGGGCTATGATAGGCTGGTCTGCTGGGTGGAGTTATGACGAGAGGGAAGTCTGGATGTGGAAAATGGAGGCCCCTCATGGAGGTGGGGGTCGCCTGCTTGTTGTGAGGCTCTGATGGGGTGGCGGGCCAGGACTAGAACACGCCATCTTTCCCGGCACCTCATGAGCGGCTGGGCACAGAGAGAGCCAGTAGCAGCTCTGCCCATGTCTGTGAGTCTCTGGATCCAGAATATTTAGTGTTTTTCTAAAATTAGAAATAGCAAAAACTGGGGCGTGCACAGAGTTTTCTTTCCCTTGGGGGATGAGGGTTGGGGTAGGCCACACTTGATGCTCAGTAGTTAATACTGGTTTCTCCTGGCTCTGCACACAGGAGTTACTCCTGATGGTACTCAGGAAACCATATGGATGCTAGGGATAAAACTGAGCAGGCCGCACACAAGGCAAACGCCTTACCCACTGCAATATCACTCCGGCCCCTCCAGTTTTTTTTTTTCCCAATCAAAAGAGGGCATTAAACTTTGTGAAATGTTATGTTGTGGGAAATGTATACTGGTGAAGAGATAGGTGTTGGAAAATTATATGACTGAAACCTAATTGTGAACAAATTTATAATTGTGTTTCTCACTGCAAGATAATAAATAAAAAATTAAATATAAATAAAATGATGGATGAAACTGGGCTATAAGTAAACAAAGAAAAATTTGTCAGATATTTTTCATTAATTGAGAGTAGCCTGTGACTTTCTTATACCACTTTGTTCTGTTAATGTTACACAACTGAATTTCATGTATTGAAATATACCTGGGTTCCACTTAGCTATTTTTTTAACCATACTGCAGAGTTTGGATGACTAGTACTTTGTTAAGAATGTTTTCATCTGGGAGAGGGGTCGGAGCAATAGTACATAGGTAGGGCGTTTGCCTTGCATGCAGCCGACCTGGGTTTGATCCTCGGCATCCTATATGGTCCACCACGCAGTGCCAGGAGTAATTCCTGAGTGAAGAGCCAGGAGTAACCCCTGAGCATCACTGGGTAGGACCCAAAAAGAAATAAAAAACAACGGATGTTTTCATCAGGGCCAGGGAGATAGCACAAATGGCTGGAGCGCATTCCTGGCCTGCAAAGGCACTGGGTTTGATTGTCGGTAATGCATGGTCCCCTGAACACTACTGGGATGACCCTGATGATCCCAGTACTGCTGGATCCAAACAGTAACCATCAAGCATTGCCAAGAAAAGTCCCAGGCCCCTGAAAACTGCTTGGGAGACCCTCCCCACTAAGAAATATTTTTTTTCTACACTGTTCATAGGAATGGTATTTGGCTATAGCTTTCTTTTTTACTTAAAAAATATTATCTTTTATAGCAGCCTCTCCAGTGGTGTTCTGGGTATATTCAGCTCAGTAACAGAGACCTGAAGGGTCAGGTACTGGGACCATGCAATTTGTTCCACTAGAACCGGGTAGTGCGAATCAATTACCAGAGCCACAGGCAAAGTGCTCAGTAGTAGTGCTGGAGATCAAACTCAGGGTAACTTACGCATGCTAGGTTTGTGCTGTAACACTTCAGCGATCTCTCTAACCCACTTGGTTTTCTTTTTTTCATAGTGTTCTGTCTGGTTTGGAATGAGTCTGGCCTAACTTACATAAAGAAGGAGACTGTTCATGCCTCTTAAAAAATTCTTGGACAAGCTTGAGAATGATAGTTGTTTGAATTCAGTAAGGAATAACCTGATTGATTCTCAGGAGATTTTTATTTACATTGTAGATTCAACCTCTGTAATCGTTACAAATCTACTCAGGATTGATTTTTGTTTGCAATTCGGTTTTGACATATTTGATAAGTTCTGTGTTTCTAAGAATGTGTCCCTTTCTAATATCTAGGTTATCCACTTCTCTGGCATTCCATTGTTCACAGTGCTTGGTGATCCTTTTAGAGTCCTATAGAGTTGGTAGCAATATACTTAGTTTTAGTCTTGTTTTTGAAATTTGAAGCCTTCTCTCTTTTCAGCCTAGCCAAGTATGTGCAAATATTGTTGTTGTTTTTTTAAAGAGTTGACTTTTTTGGGTGGTTTCCTCTATAGTTTTTATCTCTGCTTTATTACTATTTCATTCATTTTGTTAGATGTTTGATTCATGTTTTCTCCTTTTCTCTAATTCCTTAAGTTCAAAATTAATATTTTTATCTAAGATTTTTATTTTTAAATGTAGCATTTTTTTTTTTTTTGCTTTTCGGGTCATACCCAGCAATGCACAGGGGTTTCTCCTGGCTCTGCACTCAGGAATTACTCCTGGCGGTGCTCGGGGGACCATATGGGATGCCAGGGATCAAACCCGGCCGGCATGGGCCGGCCGCATGCAAGGCAAACGCCCTACCCACTGGGCTATTGCTCTGGCCCCTTAAATGTAGTATTTATAGTTATACATGTTCCCCCTTTGCAACACTTTTAGTCAGATCCACATATTTTGTTGTGTTACATTTTATTTTCATTTGTATTTGTACAATTCCTTCTTGAGATTTCTTCTCCTATCTACTGGTTGCTTAACAGTATTTAATTTTCATAAATTTATAGATTTTTTTTCACTTTTTCACTTTCTGTATTATTTTTCATTTAAATCCGCTTGGTCAGAGATGCTTTTTTGTGTGATATTCATCACTTCAAACATGAAAATATATTTGTGGACTAACATACCTTCTAACCTGAAGCATGTCTTGTACATAATTTGAGAACAATCAATTTCGGTCGTTCAGTACAGTGATTTGCATATCATATCTAGATGGTGTGTTTACTATGTTTTCCTTTTAAGTTATTGGTGGTATTATTGGGAACAGAATATTTTAATCTAATAACAGGAAATCATATTTTCTTTCTTCAGTGTGAGGTGTAAATGTAAGATCGTCTCAACTCTTTTATAAATAGTACTTTTACCTAGGAAAGCATAGGTTCTAGATTCCCCTGTAAATGTGATTTATTTGAAATATTCCAGTATTTCTGTTGTGTGTGTCACACCCGGCATGCCCAGGTGTTATTCCTAGCTCTTCACTCAGGAATTATTCCTGGTGGTGCTTGGGATACAATATGGGATGCCGGGATCGAACCCAGGACAGCTGGGTGCAAGGCAATGCCTTACCCGCTGTGCTATCACTCCAGCCCCAAATATTCCATTATTTTAATGTATCATTTCCAAAGTGGAAGAGAAAAACTAAAATTCTGATAGTTCTTTAAATTATTTTACCCAGAAGGCAGAGAATTAAGCTGTTGGGGCAGATGGACAACAATGGCTGCCCTCCAAATCTGAAACCTCATTATTAGAATCAGTAATCAGCTCTCAGAACGATATTACCAATTCCTGGATCACAGGACTTATATTGTTCACACTGGTTACTAAAGTTACTCCAAAAAAATGCAAGCATGGGTTCTGTCCTCAAAGAACTTCTGGTTCTTGCTATCTATCAGACAATAAGCTGAATGAAACTGAACAAAAGGACAGTGTATTTCCCAAGTCTTCCAAGCAATCATCAGCCTTCTAACCCATGGGACTACCTAAATAGTTACATTGGACTGAGTCTTCTAATGCAACTCTAGTCAAGGAGGGAAGACAATTCCAGTGCTTCTTACTGCACCAGACTTCCTAGAATCATCCATCAAAGCCCAAGAACTAGTTTGTTGTTTTGGGGCCATATTCAGCTATGCTGAGGTGATACCTGCAGTCTGCAATGCTCAGTAGACTGAATCTGGGCCTTCCACATGCGTAATATGTGCGTTGACCTTTTGAGCTATCTCCCTGGCCCCCAGTGACTACTATTTTTAATAATCCCTTGTTTAAAATTATTTAACCTAAGTTTTGAGGATAAACACTTTTTCAAGAAATTTTTGTTATAAAAAGAATATATATATATGTATATATATAAATTGCAATAGCTAAGATTTGAAATAAACATACATGTCCAACAACAGATTAGAGGATCATGAAGAAGTGGTATATATACACAATGGAACACTACACAGCTGTAAGGAATGATGAAATCATTCACTTGTTGCAAACATGTATGGAACTGGAATGTATCATGTTAAATGAGATAAACCAGAAGAAGAAAGACAAACACAAGATGATATCACTTATATGTGATATTTAGAGTTATTGGATGAGGAAATGCAATGATTTAAAGGGCAAATGCTTGGATCACCATTGGACCCAGAGTTTAGGGAAGAAATGAAAAGAAATAAGATGAAAGGGAAGGGGAGAAGAGAGAGATGGGAAGCCATGGGGGGGCAGAGGTCAAGGGGACTCAGACACATGGCTGTCAAGGAATAACAGAGTAAAGCATTCAAACCACAGAGTCAACAACAATGAAATCCTGAGACCCAATTTTTAATAACCAGATTTAAAATGTGACTGTCACAATGGCAGACTGGGCCTGGGCGGGGCGGGGGATTTAAAATGTGACTGTCAAGATGGTAGACAGGGGGAAGAAGCAATAGCACAGCGGGTAGGACATTTGCCTTGCACGCGGCCAACCTGGGTTTGATCCCGGCATCCCATATGGTCCCCCAAGCACCACCAGGAGTAATTCCTGAGTGCAGAGCCAGGAGTAACCTCTGAGCATCACTGGGTGTGACCCAAAAAGCAAAAAAAAAAGATGGCAGTCAGGGCCTGGTGGAGAGTGGTTTAGGGGAGGGAAGTTGACACTGGTGGCAGGGACAACATATGTCAAAAATCCAACTATAAAAAACTTTATAATTCATCGTTCACTTGATCACTTGATCACTTGAATCCCGTTATTCATCGATTTGCTCGAGCGGGCGCCAGTAACATTTCCATTGGACCCTATCACGTGCCAGTGTAGCCCAAAGGCATCTGGTTGATTCAGGAATATGAAGAACATCAAACCGTTCCTTCAGGGTCTTTACAAGGAAGTCTGACCATCTTGTAGGTGGGTGGCCACATGATCTTTTGACATCCCATGAGATCCAGTCAGTAATGGCTCTAGTCTAGCGGTTGTCTCCAATTCCGCATTACATGTCCAGCCCATCTGATTTTCGATGCCTTGGCAAACGAGACAGCATCCCTGATTCTGGAATAGCGACGGAGGTCAGAACTCCGGATTCCTTCTCTCATTTGAGTGAGGCGTGATATTCCAAGCATAGCTCTTTCGATTCCTCTCTGGGAGACCCAAATAGCATTCTCATCCTGCTTTCATAGGGCCCAGGTCTCTGAGGCGTATGTTAATGCAGGGAGAATGGTGGAGTCAAAGAGATGTGCCCAGAGCCGGAGGTTCTTTGTCCTTTTAGCTATTTCTTCGATGCCTTTGAAGGCATTCCATGCTGCCCTCTTCCTCCTGCGCAGCTCAGGTTTTAGGTCGTTCATCATGTTGATTTCTCGACCTAGGTACACATAACTGCTGCATTCAGAGATGTTTGTTCCATTGAGAGTGAATGGGGCCTCTGGAACTAGTTCATTCTTCATGAACATAGTTTTGTTGAGGTTCAGCTGTAGACCTATCTTTCCACATTCTCGGTCAAAGTCAGCCAGCATTTGTGCCGCTTGGCTAATGTTTGGTGTTATTAGAACAATGTCATAATTCATCGTTCATTTCTGTTATTTTCCAGTAACAGAAATTCATCGTTACTTATCAACATAAAATTTGGGAAACAAAAAATATCTAAATTACAGAAAATGTTGAGAATACAGGAAAGGAAAGAAAAGCCCATCACTTTTACCAAATACAAAAATATATCATTTGTATCACTTGGCTTCCCGTTTTCATTGATGTGCTTCGAGCGGGGCACCAGTAACATCTCCATACATCCTATCACAGGCTAGTGTAGCCCAAGGGCATCTGCTTGCTCCAGGAAAATGAAGAGCCTCAAACCATTCCTTCAAGTCATGTGAATGAGGTCTATAATTGTTACTGGTTTTTGGCATATCAAATACAACATGGGTAGCTTGCCAGGCTCTGCCCTAAGAGTGGATACTCTTGTAGTAGCCTCTCATCTCATGCATTTATTGATGAATGGGGAAAGATTGGCTTTTCTGCTGGGCGGAGCTCTGACGAGCTGTGGAGTCTGGATGTTGAAAATTGTGGCCCTCTTGGTGTGGGGGTTCCTCTGGCTTCCCGCGAGGCTCTGCTGGATTTGCGGGCCAGGATGGAGGACCTTCCCTCCTAGGTGCCTCATGATCAGCTGGGCATGGGGAGAGCCAGTAGCAACTCTTCCCCACGTATCTGAAACCCTGGATCAGTAGGGTGGGACTCTGACAAACAAAAAATCACAGAGTCCCACAAAAATATATTCATTTTTATATTTTCACTATTTTATAATTGTGTTTTACTATTTAACTTGCTTTTTAAAACAGAATATCTAAGTTAATATAGCTTTTATTTTTGCATTTTAATGTTATGTGAAATGTTGTTGTTTTTCGTTTCTAGACCACACCTAGTGGTGTGAATTTGTCCTCAGTAATCACTCCTAGCAGGGCAAGGGGGGACCATTTGTAGTATCAGGTCACTTTTCACTTGTCACTTGTCTTCTTGTTGTTCATTGATTTGCTTGAGCAGGCGCCAGTAACATCTCCATTCATTGGGAATGAGGTCCATTATTGTTACTGTTTTTGGCCTATCGAACACCACAGGTAGCTTGTCAGGCTCTGCCATGGCTCTCGGTTCACCCCAAAGGGACCCAGTCTTTTACTATGTCAGACCGTCAACCATCCTTCAATATGCTAAGGAATGTAAACTTTTCATGTTTATTTAGGTCCTAATGTAACATATGTAAAAGCTAATTATCAATTTTTTAAAAAATTATCTTAGTTGTAGATGATCCTAAATTCCATACAAGAGGCTTGTTCTTTCAAACCCATGTTCTCCTTTGAATAATTTTATCTCTCTTTCTGCTTTGTTCCACTCTGGAGAAGCCCATGTTTACTCTTGAACATGTATTTCTCATTTTCTCTCTCCTCATGTTTTAATAAATGAATTCCATTCAAGAAAATATACTTTGCTTCACACACACACACAACTTCCCATAAGACATCTATTTTCTAGGTTTCTAGGTTAAAGAAAACAGCCAGCTTATTTGTCTTGAAAGATTCAAAAATACTTAACCTTTTGTTGCTTGTACAAATTTGTTGCTAAATAATATATATATTATTAATCAAAATTTTAATAGAGGGGTATCAAATAAAAATTAGAAAGATTACTATAAAGAAATTTAAACAGTTATCACCCTTGTTTGTATTTATCATATATTTGTCTACAGTTATTTATATAATCAATTCTGTATTTACAATTGTTTGTGTGTTAAAGACAAAATCTTTTCCTTAGAACAGTTCTTGCACATAGTCTATGCCTGATAGAAACTTAGCACATAAATAAGTAATTTTTTAGGAGTAATGCCATTCAACAACTCAATGTCTAGGGAAATTTCTTCCCAACCCTGCCCTTTATACAACTGTTTTATCCTTAAGCATGCTGGGAATTTATTAATTCATTAAGTGTTGATGCAGCCTAATGACTGGGAAAGTTATTGATAAGATTTAGGTCTTTAGTAAAATATCAAATAGGTTTTTTTCAAATTGTTTATCGTGTTTATTGCTTTATTAGTAATTCAAGTGAGGTTCTATTAAGAATCACTTTTAAATTTGGAGCAATTTTCTTTGTTGTTATCAGAGTTCAAGAGCTCTCACAGAAATATCATATCTAAGATTTCAGAAACATTTTAATGAGAATTGTAGACCCGATCATGAATATTAAAACTGCTGCATATTAAAACTATAGAAAGCATACTTTTGACTAAATTATCAAGGTAATAGAACAAGAAATGCAAGCTCTTTGATTCTATCAATGTAGATAACATGAGTATATAGTTTTTGTTTTTATTTCTGAGGACACCATTCTATTTACTAAAAATACACATTGTGAATTCTATAAATACCCCTGCTCCAAGCAAAATATATCTGAAAGCTTCTACAGAATAATAAAGAATATATTTTGCTCAGCAAGATGAGCCTAGGTACCTTTATGTTAGGGTGTAGACGCATCAAAGTCCTCTTGCTGTATTCACTGTTGATTCCAAGAGCAAGTTCCACCTCTTTGTAAAGCATTACGAAGATTCTCACTCCCTGTTGCTGTCACAAGAGAAAATACAGAGAGGAATGAAAATCTCTGGAAGTAGGTTATGGTTCCATATTTTTGTTTTCCTCTTTGTACACCATCCTTCCTGACTGTTTTTCCTTAAGCAAGTATATTAAATTTGTTTCTGAAATATGAAATTCATGTGGGAGAAAAGCAAATGAATATGCAGATAAAAGTATCAGGGAAAAATATTTACCTTCTCTTTTAGTTACTTGGCAATGAGAATGTCAATGTTTGACCAATGTTAGAAAGTTGAAACTATAACTTCAATTGCTAAAACTATACAATGAGCATTGGATATTTCCAATAGTCTTTGGGTAGTTTTGACCTGATTCCTATCACAGATGATGGTTTTACATTTGTTTATTATTATTAACCTCAGTTGAAGTACAGTGATTTAAAAACTCTAATGCAACAAATTATGTTAAATATATTTTGAAATTTCCTGGGATATTTTTACACAGAATTTTCCTCTGTTAAAAACTAATTAAGTGGATAAAACATTTCTTAATTTTAAAAGATTGAAGATATCTGAATACTCAAGTGTGTTCCTTCATACTCTTAACCTATAATCCAATAATGTATATCTATTTCATTAGTGAAATTTCTTCAGAAATCAGCTTCTATATTACTCAAAAATCCCTGAATTTAGCAACACAAATTACCACTAAATCAACCTTAGGCCCTAACCCTAAAGACAATAGTACTACTGGGAGGGTGAAATTAAATTAAAAGTGCCTTGCAAACATTAACATGCAATACAAATAATCCTTATTATTAATATTAGTCATCAAAACAGTAGTATAGAAATGTCCTAATATTTTTCTCTAGTCCAGGAGGTGACAATATTTTTATGCTAAAATGCCCCATCTCTGATGACTCTCCTTTCTTCCTCTCTTCCTGTTCACTCATATATGTGGCTTTCTCTCCAACATACAATGCAGAATGCACTCCTCTTCAAATTCTACTCTCAATTCTTGTATTACTTTTTAACTTTTCAGGTTTGCATCCTTGGTATTACTCTGTGGTTCACAACATTTAAGTCATCATTCTCCTACTTCTGAAGTTCTAAAATATTCTGAAACATAATCCACACATATTGAATTATTATGATCAAGAATTAAAAACAAACGTAAATTTTTTCCATAGTACTTCTGTTTCAGGAGGAACTGCCCCTGGAATGTTGGAGATTCAAATCTACTCCCTACTGTACTTGCCCTGATGTACAATGTGGGAGCTACTGCTCAGATGCTTGAGCAGTGGTGTTCAGATCCACCAGTGCCATATCTGGTGGTGCTCAATGATGAGATTTGAGCACAGGACTCCTGAATGCAGATATGCACTCCATCTCTTCCATAGTACTTTCTAGTTATTAGAGAAGATGGTCTATCTAATAAACCAGTGACAAAAAAGTAATTTAGTTACAGTTTAAACAAATAGCAATTTGTTTTTTTTAAATTTTTTATTATACCACCGTGAGACATACTATTAAAAAGTCGTTCATAATTGGTTCTTTGTAATACAGTATTCCAGCACCCATCCCTCCACCAGTGCCCCATTTCCAACACCAATGTACCCCACCCCCACCCGCCCACCCCCAGGCTGCCTCAATAGTAGGTAGCCCTATTTCCTATCTTTCTCTTTCTGTCTGTCTATCTCTCTCTCTGCATCTCTCTCCCTCTTCTTTTTACACATTGTGGCTAGCCCTGCAGATATTTAGAGTTTATCACCTAAGTCTCTTTGTGTATATTCAATGGTGAGATATTTTTCCCACACTTAGTAAAACACTGGTATCTATTTTATATCCTATTAATGGATGCAGTCATTCTATATCTGTCCTTTTCCTTCTGACTAATTTCACTCAGCATGATAGTCTCCATGTCCATCCATTTGCAGGTAAATTTCATAATTTTGTCTTTTCTGACAGCTGCATAGTATTCCATAGTGTAGATGAACCACAGTTTCTTTAGCCAGTCCTCTGTTCTCGGGCATTTAGGTTGTTTACAGATTCTAACTATTGTGAATAGCACAGAGATGAATAAGAAGTACAGATAGTGTTTCTGCTATGCCTTTTCGGTCTCTCAGGTATATTCCCAGGAGTGCTATTGCTGGATCAAATGGGAGCTTGATATCTAGTTTTCGGAGGAATGCCCATATTGTTTTCCAAAATGGTTGGACCAGTCGGCACTCCCACCAACATTGGATGAGAGTCCCTTTTTTCCCCACATCCACACCAGCAAAGGGGTTTTCTTGCTGTTTTGGATGTGTGCCAGTCTCTGTGGTGTGAGATGGTACCTCATTGTTGTTTTGATTTGCATCTCCCTGTTGATTAAAGATGAAGGGTACTTTTTCATATGCCTTTTGGCCATTCGAATTTCTTCTTTTGGAAGCTTCTGTTCATTTCTTCTCCCCATTTTTTGATGGGGTTGGCTGTTTTTTCTTGTGAAGGGGTACCAGTGCCTGATATATCCTGGATATTAACACCGTGTCAGATGGGTATTGGGTGAGTATCCTTTCGCACTCTGTGGAATGCCTTTGTAACTTGGTCACCATTTCTTTTGAGGTGCAGAAGCTTTTCAATTTTATATACTCCCATTTGTTTATCTTTGCTTCCATTTGCTTGGTCAGTGGTGTGTCGTCTTTAAAGATACTTTTAGTTCCCCAAAAAAATAAAGATACTTTTAGTTTCGATGTCGTAGAGTGTTTCTCCTATGTTTTCTTCAATGTACCCTATAGATTCATGTCTGCTGTTGAGATTTATAATCCATTTGATCTGACTTTTGTGCATGGCATTAGAAGGAGGTCTAAGTTCAGTTTTTACACGTAGCTGCCCAGTTTTCCTAGCACATTTGTTGAAGAGGCTTTCTTTGCTCCACTTAATATTTTTTGCTCCTTTATTGAAGATTAAGTGGTTGTATATTTGAGAGTATGTTTCAGGATATTCAGTTCTATTCCATAGGTCTAATGGTCTGTCTCTATACCAATACCACACTGTCTTAATTACAACTGCTCTGTAGTAGAGCTTGAGGTTGGGGAAAGTGATACCTCCTGTCGGGGAACACCGCCGGGGTCCCCGACAGTGTCAGGACAGAGGTTGTCTTCTACCTCTGAGGACGCCCGGAGAACAGATGAAAACTGACGAGTCCGGTGCAGTTCCAAAAATGGCTTTTAATACTACAAAAGCTCTTCCACAGCACTCCAATATAATGAACAAACTTCAGCTCTGGTCCGAACTTAGACCATACTAAAGAGCCTAAGTCTCCCACCAAAGAGAGAGAGGATCTCACCCGAGCTGAGTCCTACCCAGAAGAAGGAGCAAAAGGCCAAAGAGCAAAAGGCCAAAAGCCAAAAGCCAAAAGCCAAAAGCCACAGGAGCCAAAAGCCGCAGGAGCCAAAAGCTGAAGGCTGAGGAACCAAAAGGCAAAAGGTGAAGCGTGAAGGGGGCCTCAAGTCAGTCCCCTTATATACACCCAAGTAATCCAACCGGGAGGTCATGTCAACAAAGAACCCTAAACAGAGTGTAGTGCCACACCCTATTGCAGGTATAAACAAAGGTTATGCCAAGGACTAAGGAGATTATCTCTTATGTAAAACACTGGAGAGAGAGAGAGAACTGATATAAAGTAATACATCTTAACTTCATGAGCTTCATGTAATCTAGATGGTACCCACAAGATCCTTCTTATTATTATCTGCACCAGGGTGATTCTGAGTATCTTGTTCTCATGTACTGAATGGGTCACACTCGCCCGCTTAGAGCAAAGTAGTATGATCTTCCTATAGTCTTCCTATAGTCTCAACGTAGCCAGGGTGGTAGTCTCCTGGTAAATTCTAACTGTCCCATGCTGGGTGCAGTGGGTATAAAGAGGAGCTGTGCTCAATCTGAAAACATAGAAGTCTTCGTAGATGTATAAGTCAGAAGTTATTCAATCAAGGTGACTTCTGTAACTGCCACATCCTCTAGCAGTGTTTACATAGAAGAGAAGTCTCATTAGAATGAACCTTTACTTAAGTAGATTAAGCTGGGAGTGGGCAAAACAACAAAACTCCCAGAATAGCTAAACCTGTCCTCCAACATCTCCCATCTTCTTTTTCCCAAGGATTGCTTTAGCTATTCGTGGGTTTTTTTTATTCCATACAAATTTCAGGAGTGTTTGTTCAATTTCTTTGAAGAACATCATGGGTATCTTTATAGGGACCGCATTGAATCTGTATAAAGCTCTAGGGAGTATTACCATTTTGATAATGTTAATCCTTCCAATCCATGAGCAGGGAAATGTGTCTCCATTTCCTCAGGTCCTCTTTTATTTCCTGAAGTAACGTTCTATAGTTTTATTTATAGAGATCCTTTACATTCTTTGTCAAACTGATTCCTAGATATTTGATTTTCTACGGCACAATTGTGAATGGGATAGTTTCTTTAATGTCCCTTTCTTATCTTTCGCTGTTTGCATATAGGAAGGTCATTGACTTTTGGGTATTGATTTTGTACCCTGCTACTCTGCTGTAGGAATATATTATTTCTAGGAGCCTCTTGGTAGAGAGTTTTGGGTTTTCCAGGTATAATATCATGTCATCTGCAAATAATGACAACTTGGCTTCTTCCCTTCCTATCCGGATGCCCTTAATGTCTTTTTCTTCCCTGATTGCTATGGCAAGTACTGTCAGGACTATTTTTGAACAGAAGCAATGAGAGTTGGCAGCCTTGTCTTGTCCCTGATCTTAAGGGGAAGGCTTTCAGTTTTTCCCCATTGAGAATGATGCTCACTGTGGGCTTGTGATGATGGCCTGGATTATATTGAGGAAGGCTCCTTCGATCCCCATTTTATGGAGAGATTTCATCATGAACGGGTGTTGAATCTTGTCAAATGCCTTCTCTACATCTATTGATATGATTATATGGTTTTTATTTTTTTTTTTGTTGATATGATGTATTATGCTGATTGACTTGTGGATGTTGAACCATCCTTGCATTCCTGGGCAATTTCATAATGGAAATTTGCATCTTAACTTTATGAAGCTTAGCTGAATAGAACATATCTAATTTATACAAATTCAAACTTGATATCACTATATCACCGTCTTCCCGTTTATCGTCGATTTGCTCGAGAGGGCACCAGTAACATCTCCATATGACCTGTCTCATGCTAGTAGAGCCCAAGGGCACCTGCTTGTTCCAGGAACATTAAGAGCCTCAAACCATTCCATCAGGTCATGGAAATGAGGTCTATAATTGTTACTGGTATCTGGCATATCAAATAATAGCTTGCCAGGCTCTGCCGTGCGGGTAGCATACTCTTGTAGTCATCTCAAAATCCAGCATTTATGGAAGAACCGCTGCTGCGCTGAGCTGTGCTGTGATAGGCTAATCTGCTGGGTGGAGTTCTGATGAGGGGGAAGTCTGGATGTGTAAAATGGAGGTCCTCATGGAGTGGGGGGGCAAACTTGATATGGTTGAAATAATATAGATATGAAATGATGCTATAGCCAATGTTTTTAGATCACATAAAAATCTGTAAGTCAGGCTGGAACGTTAGGTCATTTGCCTTCCATGCAGGCAATCTGGGTTTGATCCCCAGCATCCCATATGGTTGTTCCTGAACACTACCAGGAGTAATTCCTAAGTGCAAAACCAGAAGTAACCCCTGAGCATTGCTGGTTGTGACCCAAAAAGAAAAAAAAAATTCATAAACCTTGGATAAATCAAATACATCTAGCGTTTCCTATCTAATGCTACAAAGCATGTTTGGCCATTAATCCTTCATTATTCTTCATATCAAAAGTCTTTCTTGGGGCCGGAGCAATAGTCCAGTGGGTAGGGCATTTGCCTTGCATGTGGCTGGCCTGTGCCAGCCCGGGTTCGATCCCCAGCATCCCATGTGGTCTCCCGAGCACCGCCAGGAGTGATTCCTGAGTGCAGAGCCAGGAGTAACCTCTGAGCATCGCCGGGTGTGACCCAAAAAGCAATAAATAAATAAATAAATTAATAAGTCTTTCTTGATATTAGTAGTATGTGAAAATACTTTTAAGTTATTATAAACTTAGAGTCAAGAGAAATACACAGGGCCTCATGCACTTGCCTTGTATCTTTCTGACCCTGATTTGAATCTATGGCATCATAAATGGTCCCCAGAGCACTGCTAGGAGAGCTGCTGAGCATCACTGAATATGGCTCAACCCCCTACCCCAATAAAACGATATAATAAAATGCATAAAAATATGTATAATAAAATCCTTATTCACAACATAAAATTAATTTTGAAAGATAAACTAGATTTGTATCCTGGCCTACATTAAGAACAAGCAGGCTGGACTAAGTACATAGGAAAAGACCCAATGCTCCGAAAGAAAAAAAGAACAGGATAAAAGTATGCCATTCTGTGTTTCTGGTTAACAGAAGATCTTTGGAAATCGTTTATTTATCAGATGCATCTATCTTTGGGACCAAGCACAGATCTATAGGGGAGTAAAGGATGATGGCAGCAAGTATGTTTGTAAGAGGGGGCAGATTCCTGTTTGACAAGAAGTGTATGGAATGAAAACCACATGAGTCCATTATTTTTCTGTTTACTGCTGTGATTTATTTCACTCTTTGAACATTTTAAAATTCAGCACTAAGTGAAAGTTATGAAAATACAGTTTCCCATGCCAATATTGGAAAGCAACGTTTAAATCACCAATTCCAACTTAAGTTTACCTAATGCCTTTCAACACGGTTCATTTATTTTAAAATGAGAGTGATTCCTTCTTCCTAGAGTTATTACTCATGAAGGACAGTTTTTGCATATTTAAAAACTTGCCTGAAGTTGCAATTTCACATTTACCTACCTAAAGAATTCTACTATAGAAATGTTCACATCATTAGGTTATTATAAGCCTCTATCTATTAAGACTTGGCTTTATCTTCCCTACTGTGATTTCTCTCATTGAAATAAATTAATACAATAGGGTGAAATTCTAAAGTCTTTGTAGTTTAAATACTGATGATGAATAATGAAGACTTTAAATATAACAAAGTCTATTTTTATATAGTTTTAGCTTACTCCAATTTTTCTTACCTATAGCCACAAATGTTTGGTGGCAAAAGTTTTCCTGATAACTAAATAATAAACTTACCTTTATTTTGTGAAGTATTGCAGCATTAACATATAACATCACTGTCACTGTCACTGTCTTCCCATTGTTCATCGATTTGCTCGAGTGGGCACTAGTAACATCTCCATTAGTCCTGTCACAAGCAAGTGTAACCCAAAGGCATCTGCTTGCTCCAGGGACAGGAGGAGCCCAAAACTATTCTTCAGGTCATGGAACTGAGGTCCATAATTGCTACTAGTTTTTGGCATAACAAGTAAATAAAACACAGGTAGCTTGCCAGGCTTTGCAGTGTAGGTGGTATAGTCTCAGTAGAAGGCTCTCATGTCGAGCATTTACTGATGAAACTTAAAGGGGAAGATCAGGTTTTCTCTTGGATGGAGCTCTGAGGAACTATGGAGTCTGGATGTTGAGAATGGCTGACTGCATGATGTGTGGGTTGCTCTGGCTTCTTGCTAGGCTTACTGGTATCAGTTAGAACCTGTCTAGAACTGTAAACAATGTATAAATGTGAAAGATCTTGGGAAGGACCTTATCCTAAAATCAGTATTCTCTAAGAATATCGTGCAGCCGCAAAGCAGCCACATGCCAAGGGAGCTGACTCCAACATATATCATAGAAAGGGAAAAAAAAAAAAAAAAAGTACCATAGGAATAAAATCACTTGCTGAGTTATAACAGTGTAAACCTTCCTAAAATGTGGGAAATATATGTGCAAGATGAAAGCGAAATTTGAAAAGAAAAAAGGCATTAATTCTGTTGTTTAAATTAAATGCATTTTTGAAGCACCTAATTTCTTGCCAAAGCCTTTCAGTGACCCAAGGGGAAATGACTTTTTTCTCAGAAAGTGGAGAAAGAAATATTTAAAGAAGAAGCTGGAGTTGACTATACAATAACTTGTTTTATTTTGCTGAACTCAACTAGCATGAAAGTTCCACAGAATAAACCATGAAGACCGAGTTTCCAAAGATATAGTTCTGTCTTCTTTTTACTTAGTAAGAAGAGCAGACATAACACTGTAAATAGTAGGAATTGTTAGGAGCTTTAGATATGCAAAACATATGCTTAGTCAATAAAATAATAAATACACATGTGTGTATACAGATATGTATATATTTCAAATCAAAGGGACTTTTTCTGAGTTAGTTTATTCTTTGTTCAAAGTACTATGGTTGAAATATTTTCTAAGCGGAATCCATTCTCTGAAGATACTTTTGCTTATCTATCACCAGAATAATGAATAATTTAAGTCATTTAGTCACTTGCCAAGCATTTCCTCAAAAGGTGCAATATGAAGAAAAATGTAAAATAAAATATACCACTGAAGGACATAAAGCACTGGGACTTTTACTGGGGTTGCTACTATTACTTCTACTACTATTTTGATTTTGAGGCCTTACTCCTGGCTCTGAAAATATTCCTTATAGTGCTTGGGGACAATATGGGGGATAAAATCTGGGTCAGCTGTGTGCAAAGCATGTGCCCTATCCATGGTATCATCACTCAAGGGCACAAAGCACTGGGACAGAAGAGCACAAATGCCCAAATCACAGTCCTCAGCACAGAAGATCATTTGTACAGTGTGTTGGGTATTGGTTGGGGAGTGAGGGATAGGTTGGGCACAGTAGTGCCTAAGGGCATTATGTGGTACAGGAGATGAAGCCCTTGGGCTCTGCGTGCAGAGTAGGCACTCTATCTCTTCCATCCATCTTCCCAGTCCTTAAGGTATTTTCTTCTCATCTATATTCTCCCAGCTCACTTTTTGATTCAAGATACCACTTACATTTTCTGTGGAAATATGTGATTATTGGTTTTGTTGACAAGCCTGAATGTCTTTCCCTACTGGTTTGTAATTAGATATCTAGAATGAAGACCTTTTCTGTAACTTTCCACAAAGCTACACCTAGAAATTCCTTTGGTGCTGATTTAGTGACATAAATCACATCTTTCTACGATTGAAATATACAAATTAACTATAGGGATATGGTTATAATAATTATTACACATTTTTCTCAAATATTCCTGCGCTACATGATATTTCATAACAGAGCAATAAGAAATTGTCAATTCTGTTATTACCAGAGGGATAGTGTAGATTTACTGAGGAGCCGATCCCTTCTCTATGGCTATAGGGAAGCCACACTAAATCCTTCTAAAAAAATCTGCACAACTAGAAAAAAAAGAAAAAACTCACATATTTTAATCAGCCTGTGGACATTTGAGGTTAATTAGTGCAAGAATAAATGTATCTTCTAACCCTGAACTTGGTCAAGCCAGTGGCATTCTGTAACTTAATTATTTATGTGCAGTAGTGTTTATAAGCATCTGAAATGTCAAGTTGGAATGATCTGAGGTTAAAAATTCATGACAAAATAATGATGTGTACAGCTACATTATATGAAATGTACCACTGAGAAATTAATATTTAATAGCATTACCAATTCCTTAGAAAATATTTAAACCATTACAAACAATTTAAAAATTACCAGTCTTAGGAAGTGGATGAAATTGAAACAAAGCACAATTATCAGACAGGAAGATTTATTTAGCCTTGCTGTTCCCCTGGGACCTCACCAGAGTTTGTGGAGCATTAAAGGGGGAAAAAAATGTCCAGCTGTAATAGGAAAAGCAAGTAGATGGGCACATTGGAGAGGAGTGAATAAACACATGCCAGACCTCGTGCCTGAGCCCAGTGCTGGCATTGTGCAGCTGTCTAAAGTTTACTTAGGTCTCCTATAGGCAAATCATGTGCTCCCATTACCAGATACACCCTCTCACACATCATTTTGACCAGATTTCCCTTCATCCAAGATATCTCCCTACAGAGTCTCACTGTCTCCCATTAAGTCCTAACTTCAAACTTGGTTCCGAAACCACGGACACAGCTTCAATCTTTCCAGTCTATCACCTCATTGCAGCTGCCAGACTTCTGAATTCCTACCTCCAGCAGCAGGAGAGACAGGACAGGAGGTAGGCTGCTTGACTTACCAAGATTGATCTTGGCTCAGTCCCTGGCATAGCCTATGATCCCTGAGCAACACCAAGGGTGATCCCTGAGCACAGAGCCAGAGTTAATCTCGGAGCACTGCTGGGTGTGACCACCAAATGGATAAAAATAATAACAAAAACACAAAAACAACAATAAACTGTTCCTCACCATATTTGTCTAAACCTAAAAAGGACAACTGTATATTTAAAAATCTTTGCCCATCTGAAATAACCTAAATTCTGTTCGCTTTGAGAGGCTGGCCCACTTGACATGCCATATGCTTTTCTCCCGGTCTAGACGCTGTTTCAAGACACGGTAGACTCCTGTGCTTTAGCTTGCTTCAGGTATAGAACAGTGCCTTTTATTTATGCATATGTCCATATATTAGCCAACTGCTCTGGCAGGAGTAATTCCTGAATTAGGATTCAACAAAGGCATGCTGATTGAAAAATAAACTAGTAAAGTATTGATTAAGGACCAAGAAGAGGATTTACTAGTATGATTTTAAGATTGCTTGGAAAAAGTAGAGAAACTTATAAGATGGAACTTTGAGGAGAATGGGAAAGTTCCCACTTCACAAAAGAGAAACATGGAAGTCATAGAGCCAATCTAATGTATGGGATGATGTTTAGTAAAGATTCACAGAATTGTGCTATAGAATCCTCCTATCTTAGGACTAAGCTCAACATGTAAGTCCTACAACAAGGATCCCGTAGCAGGACACTGCTCCATGCAGATGATATCCTTAACCAGCATAGCACCAGTGGCTCATAGGGAATCCGCTCTAACTACATGCTACATTATTTAATGACCATACATATAATGTCTTTTAGAACCAGAATATCTAATTTGTGAATGGAACTTCTGCTGAGACAATGAGTAGTACAATTATGCTTTTTGTCAAAACATGACTGAAATAACAGCAATCAAATTATTTTACTTTATTGCATGCAGTGAGATCTAACTATAAAAATCTTAAAACCGTGGGGGGGAAAATACATTGAAAGAAGGGGTAGAGTGAGTGGAAAAAGAGATCAGAAAAGATGGATGGAAGATAGGAAAGGAGAAATGAATAAAGGTTATAAGAAAAAGTAAATAACTACCAATTCCTCAGGATATATGAATTTTGAAGAATTTTTATCTATTGATAAAAAAAATTGACTTAAATCGTAGTAAGAAGGTTATTCTATAATTTGGATAGATAAGAACACAGAATATTCCCTAATTTACACATGCTTAACAATAATAAATAATATATTCAAATTAGATTTAATTTTAATTAAATTTCATTTTTTGAGGGTCACACCCAGCAATGCTCAGGGGTTACTCCGGTCTGTGCATGCAGGAATTACTCCTGGCGGTGCTCGGGGGGCCACCGTGTAAGGCAAACACCCTACCCACTGTGCTATCACTCCAGCCTCCACCTTTTATTCAATATAATTTAATACAACCTTGGTTGAAGATCAACTAAATAAAAAATTAAAAGAAAAATGGTTTAAATCAACTGTTGAAAAGCATATACCGGTTAATTTATTCAATTTTATAACGAGAAGAGCATATCTGATACACAGAATCTATATTACACGAGGAAAAATGTTTACATTATTATTATAACTTATTCCCATACTTATAAAATATTTAAAACTTTTTATATTCTTTAATAGCAGCTTGGCCTCATCTGGGGGAAATTATTCTCAAGATGACAGTGTTGTCTGCTCAAATGAAAAGAAAAATAAATAATATGAAGTGCTAGATTTCATTTCAACATTTATTAGTCAATAATAAAATTTCATTTCAATTATTTTGCCTATAAAATGAACTGCCCATAACTGGATAAAAAAGCAAAAATTAATGCTGCTAATAGAATCCATGTTGTAAATAAGTTTAAAGCATTTATGATCTCAAGATGAAAAATGAAATCAGAACCAAATGATATTAAATTATTAGGCATTCTATGTTACTTGTCAAATTGTAAGAGAAAGGTTTTAAGTAGAATTTTAAGGCATTTGAAAAAGAAAAGGCATTATATAAATTATTTCAATATTTGTTCAAAAATTACTTACTGCTTTTCGTTTAAGAATACAGTCCAACCGCCAGCGATTTCCCTCAACGACTGGACGCTTCAAGAAGATTTCTGGACTCAACCTGAAATTATGAAAACAAGATTTCAAGAAACTACACATAAAGCTCCGCCATCATAAGAGCAATCTTAGCACAACATTATCATCATCTTCAACTATACTGTGTGATCCAAAGTTCTTCTAAGAGTCTATGGACAAACTTCTATGGAAACGAAGTTTTTATTAAAGCAAGGAAAAAAACCCTCCCCCCTTCTCTCCCTCTCTCCCCGCTTGCCCATCCATCTTCTCCTCCCACTCCTCTCCTCTCCTTCCTTCTTTTCTCCCTCTTTCTCCTTTGCTTCCTCTCATCCCGAAGAGGTGCAGGAACCACAGCCATTCTTTTCCTTCTTCATATTGTCATAATATTTGGTGTCTGAACATTTTCTCTACTTACTTTCCTAGATTCACCACACAGCTACAGCACAAAAAGAGCACAACACATTCCTCTTTGATGAGAAACAGACATACATACACATATACACACAGACAACAGGAAAAGCAGCCTCCAATGGGTATTATATAGAGCATGATGCTTACAGAGGTACAACAATTCTCAAATACTACAGGATGAATCAAACCCAGAAATCTCTATGCCATCAATGTTAGATTTGTTTCACTGAGGATTCTTCCTTAAGGGTGCAGGGATATGACTCAGCAGTAAAACACATGTCTCGAGTGTGTGGGCTTCTGGTTTTATTGTGGCACCACAAAAAAAAGGACAACAAAAGGCAAAAAACAAAGTTCTTATTAGATGAGACTTAATTACTTAAGTCATATTTACTGGAGCATTCCAATCAAAGTGAAAACCAGGGGTTACTACTGGTTTTGCACTCAGGAATTACTCCTGGCAGTGCTTGAGCGTCTTTATGGGGTGCCAGAGACAAACCTGAGTTAAGCGGCTGGAGAGATAGTACAGTGGGTGGGGCATTTACCTTGCACACAGCTGAGACAGATTTAATCCTTGGCACCTCATAGAGGTGCTCTGAGCCTACCAGGAGTATTCCCTAAGCCCTAAGCACTGCAGGCATTACTCAAAAAAATAAAACAAAAACATGGGTGAGTCTCATATAAGACAAGGGTCCTACCCTTTGTACTATCTCTCTCCAGTCCCAGACATAGAAGCTTTGTAAGCAATAAAGTAATGCTTCCTGGTCGATTAAAATTTGCAGTATGAGACGCAACCTTGGCTAGTTAGCAGTGACACAGGCAATAAAGAGAGAAGTTGGGCCCCCTTTTTCCTGGAACGGTTGAATTCTAACCTTAGTGCCTCTGTTAGATCTGTACATAATGCAACTCCCCTAGAATTAAAAAGAAAAGAAAAGAAAGGAAAGGAAAAGAAAAGAAAAGGAAAGGAAAGGAAAGGAAAGGAAAGGAAAGGAAAGGAAAGGAAAGGAAAGGAAAGGAAAAAGAAAAGAAAGGAAAGGAAAGAAAGGAAAAGAAAAGAAAAGAAGAAAAGAAAAGGAAAGAAAAGGTAAAAAGAAAAGAAAAGAAAAGAAAAGAAACAGGCAATGTTGCAAAACACTGTTGCCCAAAGCCTCTGCATCTTGCCTGGAGTTGCATCCTGCAGGTCACTTTGTAGATGAAGGGCAAGGCATGTGGCAGTATATCTTACTATGTATTCTACGTTAGTTGATATAAATATTTTCTCTCATGCCACCACAATCATCGTGGGACTAAAAAAGACCTTACCACTATATTTACCTGGCCACCTTGGATCTCTAAGTAATTAGATCAGAGAGAAATGCTGTTTGCCTCCAAGCAAGCAAACATGGCTCTCTAATAAGTCTAAAGGCTAATATACAAAACAACTATGAAGTAAAGATGAGAATCTTGTAAAGGCTTGGAGAAATATATACCTGGCTGTAGAATATCTATTGGTACAGATGCATGCCTTTGTATTCTGATACAGTTCATCTCAGTTGACCCTCCTCCATCTACCAAGGACCAGCAGTCTTGGCTGAGGCAACATTAACATTTCAATGGAACTAGGGAGGTCCTGGGAGAAGTTACCTGAGAGGGATTGACCCTAACTGCTTTCCTTTGTTGTGAGCAATCTGGGCTGAAAACGTATAAAAGCTGTACCCTTTTGCCCTTTGGCCCTTTTGCCTTTTTACCTTCTCTGGCTCCTCTCTGCCTCTCAGTTCTCTCCCCTGTTGGGCTTTAGCAAGTGGTAGTGGCCGCCTTGGTCTAGGATTCTAAACCTACACGTGGCTGGGGCCCAGCCAGGAACCTAAAGTCTGGGGTTTTCCTATTGTTGGATTGTATACCAGAACCTGTGAGAGTAAAGCCTTCAGAAACTTGCTGGATTTTTGCGTCTTTTTCCAGCTGCCGATCCCCTGGGGCAGAAGGGGGATCCCTATACCCTACTCCTGGACGTTGTCGGGGTGCCCAGCATTACCCGACAAGGCTTAAAAAAGCACCAAACACAAACCAAACCTTTATCTGCTAAAATATTTATCTGACCTACAAGAACAGGAGTAAACTGTAAATCTTAAGGTCTATTCTAAACTAAAATATTATCTTGCCAGATTGCAAAGCAAATGAAAACAAGGTATAATTCAGTTAAGGAAAATAAAAGCCAAGAGATAATATATCTTAATGAAAGATAAATAAGAAAGCAGACATATGGATTGATGTATACAGTACAAATACTACACATTTAATTTTTGTTATTTTTTATATCTTTTTTAAGATTTTTATTATACCACCATGAGACATACAATTACAAAGGTGTTCATAATTGGTTCTTGGTAATATAGTATTCCAGCACCCATCCCTCCACTGAAAGGGAAGCCCCGAGACCAGACCACAAAGAGAAAACAGGAGAAAAAAATTATAAAGAAAAACAGGATGGTGGGAGTGCTGACTGGTCCAGCCCTTTTGGAAAACAATATGGGCATTCCTCCAAAAACTAGACATTGAGCTCCCATTTGATCCAGCAATAGCACTCCTGGGAATATACCCGAGAGACCGAAAAACACATAGCAGAAACACTATCTGTACTTCTTTATTCATCTCTGCACTATTTACTATAGCTAGAATCTGGAAACAACCTAAATGCCCGAGAACGGAGGACTGGCTAAAGAAACTGTGGTTCATCTACACTATGGAATACTATGCGGCTGTCAGAAAAGATGAAATTATGAAATTTACCTGCAAATGGATGGACATGGAGACTATCATGCTGAGTGAAATTAGTCAGAAGGAAAAAAGACAGATATAGAATGACTGCATTCATTAATAGGATATAAATAGATACCGGTGTTTTACTAAATGTGTGAAATGGTAATGGCAGATTAAAACTCACCATTGAATATACACAAAGAGACTTAAGTGATAAACTCTAAATACCTGCAGGGCTAGCCACAATGTGTAAAAGAAGGGGAGAGAGATGCAGAGACAGAGAGAGAGAGACAGAGAGAGAAAGAGAGGAAACAGGGCTACCTGCTGTTGAGGCAGCCTGGGGGTGGGTGGGAGGGGGTGGGGTACATTGGTGGTGGAAATGGGGAACTGATGGAGGGATGGGTGCTGGAATACTGTATTACCAAGAACCAATTGTGAACACCTTTGTACTTGTATGTCTCACGGTGTTATAATAAAAAATTAAAAAAAAAAAAAGAAAAGAAAAACAGGAGCACACTAAAATAGTGGCTGGGCTCTGCGAGTAGCCAGATAAAATCGAAGGCCTCTCAACCAGATGTCAAGGGAGGAAACCTAACTATAACCTTGCGCAACATCCTGATATGGTGTGCACCCTGCACCTGGAAAAACTGCAAGCTTGTTGTTCTGTCAAAGTTTCTTGTCTCAGAGTGCTATACAAACTGTGCTGTATCTCAGTTCGTGGCTCTCAGCCTCTAGCCTGTTTGAAGTTATGCTATGAGCCCTGTGCATGCTCGTCTCAATAAACCCCTTGCTTTTGCATAAGCCAGTCTCTTGGAGTCTTCCTTGGTGGGTGATCGGAGTCGGACCCTAACATTTGGAGGCCCCACGGAGATTTGACCTCCTTTTTTCTTTTTTTTTTTTTTGGTCACACCCGGCGAAGCTCAGGGATTACTCCTGGCTCTGCACTCAGGAATTACTCCTGGCGGTGCTCGGGGGACCATATGGGATGCCGGGGATCGAACCCTGGCCGGCATGGGCCGGCCAGGTGCAAGGCAAACGCCCTACCCGCTGGACTATTGCTCTGGCCCCTGACCTCCTTTTGCAGTCTCCGGTGTCAGTGAACTCAGGTCAGGCCGGGATAACTAGTGCAGCTCTCCACTTCTCTGCTTGTGTGAATGTGCGTTCAATGTGTGAATGAGTGAATGAGGACCCACCACGGCTTCTGCTATGGGGTCTGATTGGGTTCTAACCTGCGGTTCCGTGAAGTCCATAACGGCTCATGGGTACTTGCCTCTGAGGCAAGCAGGCACGGGATTATGCATGTGGCCCAATGCCAAGGACATTTTAAGATTACGCGAGGGGTCCGGCCAGGCGGGGCTCAGAGAGTTGCCCATCCCTAAATCTCCATCTATTCCCTATTCCTGCTGCTCTGTATCCTTTGTTTCTGGAGAGTCTGTATTCTGTAATGGCCGAACCTCACACCACCAGTGCCCCATTCCCACCACCAATGTACCCACACCCCCTCCCGCCCACCCCCAGGCTGCCTCAACAGCAGGTACCCCCGCTTCCTCTCTCTTTCTCTCTCTGTCTCTCTCTCTGTCTCTCTCTGTCTTGGCATCTCTCTCCCTCTTCTTTTACACATTGTGGCTAGCCCTGCACATATTTAGAGTTTATCATTTAAGTCTCTTTACATTTCATTTTGAGTAAGAACTCAAAAAGAAAAATTTTACAGCAACATATTTTGTTTGAACAAACAAACAAAAATTAGTAAATGACAGAAAAAAGTCTAGATTAACTAAAGAGTTCATTTTTAAGTATAAAACTGCATCTCTGAGTCTGCTAGACTACAGGAGGCAAAAAAATATCCCTGGGCATTCTTAAAATTTTTGATATGCAAATTAATAATGAGTTTAAGAATTTTTTTTGGTTTGGATCACCTTTTAAAGTATATTTTGAAATAAAGTCTTTACTATCTTCTAATATTTAATTTATAAGTCTTGCATTAGACACACTTTTGTATTCTGAACAATCTATCAGATGCTCTGACTGATTTTAAGATCTTTCTCAAGGGGTTCTTAATTTTGAGAATTTTGAGAATGATGCTTAAAAAAGAGAAAAGACAGTTATTCATTCTACAAAGTACAAAAAGTGGGCTCATGGCAAAGAGAAAGAAGCAATACTCATAGCACCATTATGCTATTTTTGCTATCAGCATTTTTGCTAAGTAATTATTAGTTAAGTACATTCAAAAGAATTGTGTACTGGAGATTTTTACATAATCAAGGAAAGCAATAAGATAAATCATTAATGTATGTATCACTAAGGAAAATCAGAGATGACAGTTATAACTCTAAGATATTGTTGAGTTTAAAATCTATCCTGATTTCTGAGGTGTTAAATTGTTCTAAAGTAATTGTTCTTCTTAGAAGATTTTATAGCTCTAAATGCTTATCGGAGAAAGAGAAATTTTAAAGCCAGTGAGCAATTTCTGTTTTAAGAAAAAAGAACAAATTAAATCCAAATAAAGGGATACAGGAGAGTAAAACTCAATAGAATACAGAAAGCAAAAATAAACAAACATAAAAAATAATTTAGAAAAACCAATGAAATCAAAAAATGATTATTTAAAATGATTAATAGAATTGATAAAATCCTAGAATAAAAAGGAGAAACAGGAATTTAACTATTCTAGATTAGAACAAACATGAAGTGCAGATTGCTCTTTATAATCTTGATTTAAGTCCATTTGACCATGTACTCAGAAGTGGGAAAGTGGTGAGTGTACTTTAAATTTATTGAAAAATAGCCATACTGTCTTCCTTGCACACGGCCGGCCTCTGATGGCCTAGGTTCGATCCCTGGCATCCCATATGGTCCCCCGAGCACCGCCAGAAGTAATTCCTGAGTGCAGAGCCAGGAGTAGCCCCTGAGCATTGCCGGGTGTGACCCAAAAAGGCAAAAAAAAAAAAAAAAGATGGTGATGGTTCACAAGTGTATACTGATCCAAATTTATCAAGTGATATTCACTATAGCTTTATAAATGCCAATATAGCTCAGTATAGTTTTCAAAAAATAATTTATAAAACATTGTCATCTTGAAAAATAAAAGATATAATCTCAGAAAAATAATGCTACATAAACTAGTTATATAAGCTTTGTATAATGTGTGAATCTTACATTAAAAAAATAAAATAAACAAATTTAATTTAGGAGGGAAAATATATTAATATGAAAAAATTCCTTAAAAACAAAACATCAAAACATTAAAAATCCTGTAGACATTAAGCTAACATTAAGTGAAAAATAAAAAATATTACAAATAACTTCATATAATAAACTGGACAATTCCTTGAAGGAAATAAGCTACCAAGATGGAAGCAAAATGGAAAATAGAATATAAAGTGGGTTTAACTTCAGAATGCAAGTTTGATTTAATAGTTGGCAGTTAAGGCTAAAGCGATAGCTGGGTAGGGTGTTTGCTTTGCATGTGGTGGACCTGGGTTCAATCCTCCGTACCACATATGGTACCTAAACTACACCAGAAGTAACTCCTGGGTACAGAGTCATGAATAAGCTCTGTATTCATGACTATACTAAGCTATTCATAACTATATTGAGCTATTTTGAACACAGCTGACTATGGGCCATAAAAAAAACAACTATAATAATAAATAAAAGTTGTCAATTGATCAATGCTGTGTACCATATCACAGAAAAACATTTTAATAAAACCTTCACAAAATTCAATATCCATTCACAGTAAAACTTAAAAAATTATAAATAGAAAATAATTTCTTGAATGAAAAAGGTATCTATAAAAGTCTCATAAGGCTTACAACAGGTTAATGGTCTGACATAGAAAAAGACTGGGCCCCCTGGGATGAACCCAGAGCCATGGCAGAGCCTAGCAAGCTACCCCTTGTGTATTCGATATGCCAAAAACAGTAACAATAAGGACCTCATTCCCAACGAATGGAGATGTTACTGGCACCCACTAGAGGAAATCAATATCAACGGGAAGACAAGTGATACAAGAAAGCTTACTAAAAATTAAAAAAAAATTGCTGTTCTCTAATGACTAGGAACAAAGCAAAGACATTTATTTCATCACTGCTACTCAAGATTTTACTGGTGAGAGGCCAAAGTGATACTACAGCGGTAGGGCATTTGCCTTGGCGTGCAGCCGACCCAGGTTTAATGCCAGCATCCCATATAGTCCCCGAGCATGCCAAGAGTAATTTCTGAGCACAGAGCCAGGAGTAACTCCTGAGCATTGCCGGGTGTGATGCAAAAATAAATAATAATAAAAAAAATTTCACTGGTGATCATAACCAATGGTAAGACAAAAGAACCATAACAACAATAATGAAATAAAAAGGTACACATATTAGAAACAAAAAATTAAATTTTCATTTTACACACATCACATAATCATCTATGGAGAAAATATTTAGTAGTAGAAAATTTCTACTCAAAAGAGCCACTAAGACTCCTAAGTGAACGAAGCAAGGATGCTGTACAGCAGATCAATACAAAACATCAACTGTATTTCTTTATTCCTGCAGTGTACATTGGCACATGGATGTTTTGAAATAACATTTACATTAAAAGACAATGAATTTCTTAATGATAAATTTAACACAATGTGATCTATAAATGAAAAGTGCAAAATGTAGCTGAGAACAAATTAAATAAGATTTAAGTTTCTAAGAAACAGTATTGAGGATGAAGTTTGATATTCTGTCAAATCAAGGTGATCTCACCTCCCTCCTTCGTCCTCCACCCCCACATGAGACACACACACATACAGACAGACAACACACAGTCACACACAGACACAGACACAGACACAGACACACACACACACACACACACACACACACACCGCTTTTCTGCCTGTGGGAGAGCATGAAAAAAGGGTTCTGGCTCAAGTAGAACAGGATTTCCTGCAATGTTATGGTGGAAGTGAGGACCTCCAGGTACCTCAACTTTCCACTCCTACTAGAAGAGCTACAGTTCCAAGAGGGTGATGTAAATGTCTTAAATGTTACTTAGCTCTGGACAAAAGTGTCCTTGCACACATTGTGTGGCTGGCCAGGATAAATAAAGTCTAAGTCTTATCTTTCTGTTTACAGAACTGAGAGGAAAACCAAGCGGAACTAAAGAGAGAGGGAGGAGCTAGAAAAAGCAACCCTATGAAGGTGTTTATGACCTTCTAGCTCACTTCCAAACTGACCTTGCATAAAATTGATCTAGTAGACTCATAGAAATAAAGCACTGCCTCCATTAGCCACTAGAGGGAACACATGTGGTGTGGGGGATCATTTGAAGTCAAACCGCCTCTGGAAGCAACTGATACTAAAATCAGAAGACTAGTTGGAATTTTATACTGAAAGTCAGAAGGGAGCTGACTGCTAGCTAAAACACAGTACTTTAATTACCCATAATATTAAAGCAAGACTCAGAATCAGTTTATATTCAAAACTTCTAGAACACAATAAAAAGATTGACTTGGCCTAGCAAAAAAAAATCAGAAAAATCCCAGCTCACAAGAAAATGATGATCAATGGCGGTCACTGGCAAATTTATTTTTCACATATTATTAAAATTAAGGGGGTTAGCCTTGAAATTAATAAAAAGTCTCAAAAAGAGTGTATAAGTACATATGTATGTATGTACATATATATATTAAAAAGAAAACTTCAAGTTGAAAAAACAATTATAAAAACAAATTCTTACTAGATAGGCTAAATACTATAATTTTTATGAGAGAGACTCAGTAACCTTAATGATTCATAAACAGGAATGACTCCATCTGAAAAGGAAGGAAAAGAAAAACAATAAAGAAAAATGGAACAGTCTTAGATATTTGTGAGCCTAATACAGTAAGATGATATTCGTATGCTACAAAATTCATATAGAGAGGAAAAAGGTAAGTGCAGACAAAACGTCTGAAGAAGCAAAGGCTGAAAATTTCTCAAATTGGTAACATGAACTTGCAGATTCAGGAAATTCAATGAACCTTAAAAAAGGATACACCCAGACAAAATGCAAAAAAAAACTAAAGGAAGAATAATCAAAAGAAAACAATGCATTACTTAGAGGAAAACAATGGTTCAAACGGCTGAACTTCTCTCTAAAAACTATGGAAGTCAGAATTAGGTGGAATAAATTACTTGATATGGATCTCTCACAACCCAATAATAAGAGAAACAATCCAAGTTTTAAAAAGTGGGAGCAGGGAACGGAGCGATAGCACAGCGGGTAGGGCGTTTGCCTTGCACGCGGCTGACCTGGATTCAATCCCCCGGCATCCCATATGGTCCCCAGGCACTGCCAGGAGTAATTCCTGAGCAAAGAGCCAGGAGTAACCCCCTGAACGTTGCCAGGTGTGACCCCCCCAAAAAAAAAGTGGGAGCAGAAGATTTGAACATGTTTCTTTAATACCTAAGAACAAAAAGAATCACAGGGAAATATGATTGACATGAAAAGATATTACAAATACAAATGGAAACTTCAATAAGATGCCACAACACACACTTTGGAATGGATTACAAAAAAGAATGATGATACCAAGTGAGAAGGGAGGACAAGAACTCATCTGTTGCTGGTGCCATCTCACAAGTTATTCTAAATATCAGAAACAGGGACAAAGGACAATGGCTCAAAAGACAGAGCATATGACTAGTTTATGCAAGCTCTGAATTAATCCCTGGCACCAAATAGCCCAAAAAATGGTTCTGGTGGCACTTGAGTTTCACAGGATATGACTGTTGTACCCTCAAAACATCAGCAGATCTTTGGGGCCGGAGCGATAGCCCAGAGGGTAGGGCGTTTGCCTTGCGCGCCGGCCTGTGCCGGCCTGGGTTCAATCCCGGCATCCCATATGGTCCCCCCGAGCACCGCCAGGAGTGATTCCTGAGTGCAGAGCCAGGAGTAACCCCTGAGCATTGCCGGGTGTGACCCAAAAAGCAAAAAAAAAAAAAAATCAGCAGATCTCAACATAGCCAGGTATGGCCCCTGGCTATACTCTTTATATTTATATATTAATATAAAAATATTAAAGGACAAGGATCAAGTGCTGAAGAGAAAGTAACGAAAAGGGAATTTTCATCCACTGGTTGTGGTGATACAAATTAGTGTGACCACAATGAAAAATGTATTGAGATTCTTTAAAAAATTTAAGGATAGAACTATAGGGGCTGGATAGTTCAGGGATTAAGGTGTTTGCCTTGCTTGAAGCTGACCCTAATTGAATCTTCAGCACCGGACATCATCCCCAAGCACTACCAGGAGTGTCCCTGAGCACACAGCCAATAGTAGGACTTGATCATAGCTAAATGTGATTCCAAATCACCACTCAAAAAAAAAACCCACTTTAGGGGTTGGAGAGACAGCACAGGGTGAAAGGAGTTTGCCTTGCACTCCATCAACCTGGTTTCATACCTGCCACTGACTGCATGTGGTCCCCCAAGCACCACCAGGAGGGATCCCTGAGCACAAAGACAGTAGTAAACACTAAGTATTCCCATGTATAGACCCAAACCAAAAAACAATTAAAATCGAATTTTGAAAATAAAACCACCATTTATGATTGTTATTCTACTTCTGAACTACAAAAACATACATAAAAAAAAAGAAAACACTATCCCACACCAAAAAGTTCCATTTATTCTATGCTCATTGACGCATTCATTATTAACAATAGCCAAGACAGGGAGAGAACTCAGTGCTCACTGAGCAATGAATGGTTAAAGAAGATTTTGTTCATAGACACACAAAGATATCACTGAGCTAAAAATAGAAAGAAGCAAAGGTGGAAATTTGCTGACTATGAATACCATGGATGAACCTTGAGGTGATTGTGCTAAGTTAACTGCATCAGAGAAAAACAAATACTGTATTGTGGAAAATTAAAAAAAAATAAGAAAGAAAGAAAAGCAAACAAAGCAAAAACAAGAACTCGGAGGGGGAAAGTGGCACAAAAATGAGGGAAAGAGGCCAAGGAGGCCTAATTATATGGTGACGATGAGAACTAGACTTAAATTTATTTTTACTGAGTTAACTTGGGCTTACATCATCTGAAATGTTTTTTTCACACTTTTCCAAAGGGAACTAGCATTTTTTCCTACAACAGTACAAACATATTGTCTCATATTTACACTGTTGCTACACCATGCCAACAACTGGAGTGCAAGATCTCATTCCCTTTATCCCAAGGACTGTACACAGCCCTTTTAGCTTCTTCAGATCACAAATCTTTTAACCGTAACTCAGTGTTGGAGAAGCTAGATCTATTATTTTTTGAAAAACTAGATTTTGATGATGATCATGATGTAGTATACATAGCCGTGAAGGTAGAAAGTCATGTAACAAAAACTTAGCAGTGTTAGTAACAAATGCTACCTCAATTAAAAACAAATTAAGGACTCCAAATAGATGAGAACAGAGATGGTAAGGAAGAGTCACATTGTTGGTGAAGTAGTAAAATGATACTGCCTCTCTGGAAAACAGATGGTTTCTTAAAGTGTGAACCACATCCCTAGCTCTTAGTATCCTATAGGGTAATGCAGAACATTTCCCAAATAAGGATTTACAAACCACAGTCCTTGTGCCAATCTGGCCCCATGCCTGCTTTAGCATGACCCGTGAGCTAAGGGATGGCTGATAATTAATATTAGTTTACAAAATCAAATACAAAGAAAAGAGGACTATGCCTTAGGGACTAAATTCTTCTGTAAGGGCTGAAGTATTTACTCTCTGTTCTTCACAGAAAATGTTTGCTATCTCATTCAAAGATAGTGGCTCTCACACATTTTGGAAAATAAGACACAGAAATGGATTACGCACCCATTTCCAAGCCTTTATTATGTATTTATGATTAAATGAAAATTTCATAAAATAATAACCTTACATACTACCTAAGTTTATCCTACCCCATTCTTTAAAAAATTTCTAATACTCATTTAATGATTTTAATAATTACTAAAGACTTTAACCTATCATTTAAAATTAGTATTAATTAATCTCATTAAAATCAAGTATTGATATTCTCCAGCCTAGACTAATCTGCGCTTGTGAGTCAGACAACAAAATATGCTTAATAAAAAAAAAATCATCAAAACTTTACAGCCTATGTCTCCATCTTGGTTTCATATCACTCCTCTGTGTCTCTTCCTAAATAAACTTCCCACTTAAATATATGTTTATTGAGGGATCCAAGAGACAGTATAGAAGATAGGGTGCTTGCCTTGCACATGGCCAACCTGGGTTTGATCTCTGGCACCTATGGTAACCAGAGCCCTACCAGAAGTGATTCTTTTACACAGAATCATTCACCATCAGGGTGGCAACCAAACCAAAAAAATTTTTTTAAATAAGATTAATTTAAGCCTGGCAAGCTGCTTGTTTCATATTTTATATGCCAAACACCAGTAATACTATATTAGGTCATTCCCATGACCTAGTATAATAGTTTGAGGCTCTTTATGTTCCTGGAGCAAGCAGATGCCCTTGGGCTCTACTAGCATGAGACAGGACATATGGAGATGTTACTGGTGCCCGCTCTAGCAAATAGATGATGAACGGGAAGATAGTGATAGTGATTTATTATTATACTAATAAAAAGGTTCCACATACAGCATCCCTGAAGCATCTGAGCAGTATGGGTGTATTACTTGAAGCCCTGTAACACTGCTACAATGTTTATGTAATCCTCAGCACCCCAGAACCCAAGCACCATTGCATTCTAAGGCCCTTGCTTTGCAATTCAGGCTTGGTTGACTAAGAATCACCAGTATCCTGAGTACCACTTGAAAGGCTTTCAAAATATAAAATACAAATTTTTAAAAATGTAAAAACATGTTTAGGTGCAAGAGAGGTAGTACAGAAGGTAGGGCATTTGCCTTGCAGTACACTTGCCTTGTATACCAGCACCATGTATAGTTCCCTAAATCCCACGAGGAGATAGCCCTGAGCTCAAAGCCTGTATAGTCCTCTAATATTGGATAACATGGCCTAGCTAGCTTTGAACCTTTGCTGTTTAAGCTACTTACAGTTTAAGCTATTTACATGTTTTTAAGCCAGGGTTCACTGTAAAGAGATCTCTTTTCTATGTAAACACTGATGGAGGGTGTAGCAGTTACAGGAGTTATTTTTACTCTGAATTAATAACTTTTGAAATATTACTATAATCTCTACTATGATTTCAATGCTATCTATATTGGGCACAATTCCTTTTAATACCCACTGGTCCCAGTGAGGGATAATTAGAATTTTCCAGGAGACCATAACCCTGGCTAGTTTAAGATCAACGGAGGGATTATGCTAGTTTTCCCTCAAGCAAGCATGACCCTTGCAGTAAACAGAGGACAAGACACTCACAATTACCCTGGTGCAGAAAAGAAATAAGAAGGACCTTGGGAGTTCCATCTAGATTGCATGAAGTCCATGAAATTATGTGATTCTACCCACGACCATACATCCATTAAAATGTATTGCTTTATACCAGCCCCCCCCTCTCTCTCTAGTGTTTTGATATAAGAGATAATCCAGAGGAAGGAACTAGGCCCGGGATCATTTGTTTAGACCTGAAACAAGTGTGGCACCACCCTACATCTACAACTAAAACCTGATTCCTTGACCTATATTGATGCTACCCTCCCTGAAGAAAAGTTTATGGCCTTTGGGTATTATAAAGGGGACTGACTTGAGGTAGACCCATTCACTTTGGTTGGAGACCTGGGCCAGAGTTCTGACCAAGAGCTAGAGGTCTGGAGAATCCCATTATCTTGGATTATAGTAGCAGAGCTTGTTTTATTTTTTGGTAATTAGTAAACTGATTAAGGGGAACTGAGCTGAAATTGTGGTTTGTCAATCTGACACCAGTCCGTGAGATAAAAGGAAACTTGTTCCCTGTATTGTTGGTATCCCTGTGGCTTCCTGACACCCTAAGTCACACCAGGAGTTAGCCCTGAGTTCAAAGCTTGAGTTCAAAGTCCTGAGCATTTCCGGGGCAATACTGAGCATAGCCCCCACACCCCCACCTCCCAAAGCATGTTTATTAGCTTTTCTTTCTTATTCTCCAGTGAGAATACTACTGAGAGTATCCCACCCACATGGCAGAGCTTGGCAAGCTGCCTGTGTCATATTTGATATGCCAAAAACTAATAACAATTATAGACCTCATTCTCATGACTTAAAGAATGGTTTGTGGCTCTTCATGTTCCTGGAGCAAGCAGATGCCCTTGGGCTACACTAGCACGTGACAGGACATATGGAGATGTTACTGGTGCCCACTCAAACAAATGGATGAACAATGGGAAGACACGTGATTCTCCAGTGATATAACTCTTCTCTCTGGCCTATGAACACAGGATCTCAGTGCAGAGGTTAAGTCACTCCCATCAACAGTCTAGTTGGAAAACTATCGTGGAAAAGACATAACATGATTGTTTATCGCATCCCTGCCGACCAGGTAATCTCTACCATCAAGATGAAAGCTGGGCCAAACTACTCTCTGGATCTGTGATAACTCACAACCATTTAAGAACTGGACCTGCAACTACAGTGTGGGGCTAACCTTATTTTAGGACTTTTATGAACTTACTTCCAGTTACTCTATAGGAGATGAGAAAAGCACCAAGCACTGAAAAGGACATAAAACTAATGTCCTGGTGATCAGACAAACAAGTGAAGATTGCCCATTAACCTTTGGAGAAACTCCCTTTTGACACATCTAGCAAGGATTTACTTTGCATCTTCATTTCTAGATAGTCTGAGCTATTGAAGGGTCATTATTTCTTTTAACTTGAAAGCCTCTTTTAGTATTTACCTCTTCAAATAATTTCTCCTGACTTAATCTACCAAAATCTGATGACTTCTCTCTTTGGCACCTGTCGGGAACACCGCTGGGGTCCCGACAGTGCTGGGAAGTGAGTTCCCTTCTACCTCCGAGCCGGGCAGGGAATGGATGAAAACTCAGGAATCCGATGCAGTTTTAAAAGGTTTTACTTATCACAGGTTCAGGCATACAAATCAACAATAGGAAAACCCGGTGCTTAGGATTCCCGGCTAGAACCCCAGCCACGTGTAGGCCAAGATGGTGGCCACCTCGTGTAAAGGCCCTGTAAAAAGAAGAAAAAGACAAGACTCCCAAGAAGGGTGCGAGCTCACAAAGAAAGAGCCCAAAAAGAGAGCCCAAAGAGAGAGAGAGAGAGAGAGAGAGAGAGAACGAGACAGAGAGAGAGAGAGAAAGAGACAGAGAGAGGAAGCAGGCTGATTTTATACCCCTGCAACTCAGATTTCCCACTATTGTGGGAAGCAGGAAGGGTTAAATGCCCTTAGGTAATTTCTCCCAGCACCTCACCTAGGCTCTATTATATGCTAATGTTTTGAGCCAAGATCTGCCTGGAAATGCCTTTATAGGGTAGAGAAGGGGGTTTCTGAGATGGCATGTCTCTGTACCAAAGACTAATACTAATGCCAGTTAAATATTTCTCCAAGCCTTCACAAGTCTCGTCTACTTCACTGTAGTTTTGTATTTTAGTTGTCTTTGAGTTATTAGGGAGCCATGCTTGCTTGCTTGGAGGCAAACAGCATTTCTCTCTGGTCTAATTACTTAGAGATCCAACGTGGCCAGGCAAATATGCTGGTAAGATCTAGCTAGTCCCACGATGATTGTGGTAGCATGGGAGAATATTTATACCAGCTAGTATAGAATACATGGTCAGATAAACTGCCACATTTAGACTACCCTATCTACGAAGTGACCTGTAGGAGGCAATCCAGGGCAAATGCAGAGGTTCTTAGAGGAGTCCTGCAACAGGCACCGATAAAAATTTTAATCAGCAGTTACAGAACCTCAGAGCGAAAAGGAGCTCCGACATCCAGCTGGCTGTGTACACAGCTCCTCTGAGAGAGAGTTCCATGATACACAGGCTCTCAAGCAGTCACCCCTGCATTTCAGTCAGCTCTGGCACACAATGATGTGTGACTTATACAACTGCCTAATATTCCTCATTGAGTTTTACTCTTCTTTTCTACAACATTCTCTAGCATTTGTGAAGACTTCAACAAATTCAAGTTATTTGTGGTTAATGCCTATAAGGTTAACATTAATTTTGATTATGTCATAAAATTCATCTTTCAGCATACTTAGCCTGACTTTCTATGCATTAGTAGTAGTTAGACTCTTAAGGCTATATGACTGGAGATAGCTGCCATCTTCCTCCTGAATATAATAATTCTATACATGTTCCCTGTAACTGCCATGCATATGATCTATACCAAGATAGACCCTTTGAAAGAACAAATTTGGTTGAAAGTTTCTATCTTATGACCAATGGAACAGAACAGAGAACCCAGAAAGTAATCCACACATATATGGACAGGTAACTTATGACAGAAGAGTCAAGATGATGCAATGGAGAGAAAGAGAGCCTCTTTAAGAAATGGTGTTAAGGTGGAAGAAATAGCTCAAAGGGCTGAGTACTTGCTTTATGTCTGAGTGTGAATCTGGCACAACATGGTTCCTAAACACCACAAGGAGTGATGGAGCACAGTGCTGGGAATAGCCCCAGGGCTGACAGGTGTGCCCCCAAATAAAAGCAGGCAAAAGAATAAAAGCTGCTGGAATATTAAAGCTACTTTCAAAGAAATGAAAATAGATCACTAACATAATATACCAAAACCAATACAAAATGAACTAAGATTTAGATATTAAACCTGAAGTCATAAAATACTTAAGGAAAGAAACACAGATGAGCACATCATTAGTCCAGACCTGAGGAAAACCCAGCTGCTCTCCTCCCAAACCCAGGACTATCCCCTATGGATCCATAATGCTGATGGTGGCCTCTTTCATCATTTATGTGTGTGAAAGGCTCCAAACATCTTTTACCCCATGAACACCCACCTGTAGATAAAGACTCTGGCAAAAACAACTTGATTCCATATACACATACACAGAAATCTCAGTAACCAAAAGGTATCCAATCCACGGTGGATGGCTGGTGGTGGAGATAGCTAAAATTAAAGCCCAGCCCTCCATACCTTCACCCCCTCTCTCCATCCACACTCTCACCTACTCCCAGAAAGGCGGCAGAATCAGTTGGGACTTAAAAGCACAGACAGCACGATAGCAAGGATTTTGCTCATAGTCATACATATATAGCTAAGGCTGGAGACTAAGGAAAGTAGAGATGACAGGTACCGGCGGAGGGATAGTCCTAAAGAGACCCGTGACAAGGTTTTTCAGCCTAAGAAAGCACACACTGGAGAATGCCATAGAAACAAGACCAAGCCACCTTACACTGAAGGCCACCAGATGGCCAAAGACAGAACTCAGGATCTAATACACTGGACTGGGCATCAAGGGACAGGACAAGTGGCATCACCCTTGACTAAAAGGAGAGGCCTGGACATTGGAGAGGGAACCAGAGTCACCTACTTGAACTGTACAATAAACTCGATCTTCTTATGCTTCTGAGGTATATATGCAATCCATTCGCACAATTTTCAAGAACTCAGTTGCCCAGTGCAGGAAAAAATCACTTTTATGCTAACAATACTATGTGAGGAACATTAAAAGTTTTCACATAGGTATCTGAGAAGCTTCTTATCAGCATGTTTATCCTCTAACTGTGTTTTCCACTCATAGATCCAAGCATATTAGGGCTTTGTTAAGTTTCTGAACGCTTTCATTTGTGATATACTTGCATGACAAGAATTTCTTCACTTATTAAGAGGAAAATCACACTGAAAATTTCATTTCAAAGTGGCTGTTTGTAATAAGATCCGAGCATTATCATGAAGAAGAGATAACTTCCTGCTTCATTTTCATGCTGATAGTAAAAGAGGAAACAGTGAGGTTCCATCTCCTGTCATGTTTAAGGGCTGTATTTTAGTGTTGAGAACCCTAAAAAGAGATGCTATTTCACTGCATAAGACACGAAAACAGGGAGTTAATAGAAATCTTTTCCGTCTTTTCTATCACTATGAAACTTTCAGAATTTTTTTAAAAGAGAAAATAGACTACTTGAGACTTGAGTTTATTCTCTCAACTGGTTAGATAATATAAAAGTTTTATTCTTTATAACTAATTCAATACACAAAATTTGCTAAAAATATAAAGACAGAGGTTGGTCTTTACATAGACACAAGAATAAATCATTATATAAACATGCTGACCTTTTCTATTAATTCTCAATCTCAAGTTCACATCCACAAGAGACTTTGCCCCTCCAGGCCGTATCTGGCAGTGCCTACAGGGTTTGTGGTTATCACAGAAGAGAACTTGCTGCTGACATCTAGTGGGTAAAACCCAGGGTTGCTGCTACAAATCACCCTGCACACTCATAACAAAGAATTTTCTGAGCCACAATATTAACAGAGCCATGACTGGGAAAGCAGGCACTGTCCTGAAAGATTCCCACATCACCGAGACAAAAACACAAGGGAAAAATGAACTCACATTCCTAACCACGTTTTCCAACCTCCAAAATCTAGACATTGGATAAAATAATGGTGTTTTTTTTTCCCCATAGTTCATGTTTAAAGAAACATTTGGAAGGAGACATGATAGGGAAAAATTAGAAGCATTTTAAGCAACTAAGTCTGGAAGAAAAAAACCTTTTAGATTTTTTTAAATTCCAATGATGGCACTGTAGTATATTTTAACTGTCCAAGCAGATGGATAATTTGAACTTAATTCAGACTACAAAGATTACATCAACACCAGGAGCAAAATTTCTTAAAAATTAGACTTTTAAAGTTTAAAAAATTCAAATTTTGAAATTTTAGTGGGTTTTTATAAACATTGAAACACAGACACTTTAATAAGGGATCAAAAAGTTGAAATCTGATGCATCTCAAGACACAAACGAAAAACTGTCCAGTTCAAGGTTTATTTAAAGCATTATAATACTAATGGTGAAATGGAAATTCTAAGGTACAAGGAAGAGATACTATCACAGGACCTGGTCACAGACACACGAAATATAGAACCCTCAAGGAATAGTCTGTTCTGTTTATTCCGCAACTATATTTACATTGTGACAATGTATCTCCCTTCAAAATGGAAAGGCAAAGACAAAACTACTGAAGCTAATTTTTTAAAGGATATTTGGATGTGAAGTCTTTTTTAAAGCTCTTTTACTGAAGGCTATTATAGTTATTTGGTGGAAACTTTGGCCAAGCCATCTGTGGCTACTCCTGGTTTTCATATTATATACTTCTAAGACAGCAAAACACTTGCACAATTCTGAATACAGAGAAGTCCAAAAAAATCCCCATGGACAAATACTAACCACCAATCTGTGATAAAAATCTCTTCTTTTGCCTCTTCCATTGCATTTGCTATATCTTCAAAGTATCCTTTGGCATTAACATACCTAAAAGACAAATTTTTAAGTTCATTTGTAACAAAAGCATAGGAGAAATGCAAAGGAACATACTCTATGGCAAAGTAAAGGGTAGAATTGGCTGCCTAGATCCATCCCCAGCAAGTTTACTTTATGTGTCTTGAAAACAAGGACGGAAAATAACACCTTTGGTCTGCTCTGTAAGGAAGGTGAACAGTTGGAAGATATGAAGAACCTTATTATTATCTGCTAAGGAAACAGAAAATTAATTAGTTTCATCATTGTATGGGGCCAGATGGTTTCTGTCTTCCTGTTGAACTCATGTACAGTTCATCACTGTTTTCTCATCAATCCAGTTCATGAGTAGAACGTGTTATGCCTAATTTTATTTAAAATGAGTAGCTAGTAAGTAAATTCTCCTTCTAAAATGATGATTAATATAAAATACAACTTCTGTCCACATCATTAAGAAAATGTGTGTGCACGTCGAGGGTGGAAATCTACCACAAGTGCGTGGGTGGTACAAGTTTTGTAGGATAGACAATGGATCAGTTTGCCAATAATAGTTGGAAATGGTATTGCAGTGCTAGTGCTGAGTAATGAAGGAAGACAAAGATATATACATGAGAGCCCCTTGGTGTATGTATTGCAAATCATAATGTGCAGGGGAAGAGAGGGAGAGATAGAGAGAGAAGCAAAGTGCCTGCCATAGAGGCAGGTGGAGGGTGAGGCAAGGGAGGGAAACCGGGGTCATTGGTGGGGGAAACATGCACTGGTAGAGGGACAGTTGTTGCAAAGCTGTATGACTGAAACCCAACCATGAAAAGTTTTGAAATGTCTATTTCATGGCATTATCACTTGTCTTGTATACTTGTCTTCCTGTTGTTCATCGATTTGCTTGAGTGGGCACCAGTAACACCTCCATTCATTGGAAATGAGGTCCATTATTGTTACAGTTTCTGGCATATGGAATACACCACAGGTAGCCTGCCAGGCTCTGCGGTGGCTTTGGGCTCATCCCAAGGGGCCCATTCTTTTCTATGTCAGACCATCAACCATCCAGACACACGGGATAGAGCCCTGGGTGTAGACAAGCCTGTCTCCTGTCTGACACCTGCCAATGAAGCTGGGTACCGCAGCCACACCTGCAACACCTCGCAGGGCAGGATTATAATTAAACTATTTTTAAAAAACTTTTAAAAAAATAAATAAAATTTTTAAAAGAAGAGAACTCTAAATTATTGTTAAAGAGTAGAACAAAAACTTAAAGAAAATGTATGTCCAAAGATATGGCTCAGTGATAACAGCACAACTCACATAATTAATGCCCTCAGTTCCATCCTGGCACAGCCAAATGTCAGCAAGTGTGATCCCAGCACATTAAGTGTATTGCACCCCAGACCCCAAATAAATAACACAACAGCAAAAACAATTAAACTTTAATACATAAATAGATCTTCCAAAATAAATGGAGTTAGCTTGCTTTTATTTATTAGGATTTTTTAAATTTTATTATACCACCACAAGATATACATTACAAAGATATTCATGACTGGGAATTAGCTTTTAAAATCAAACTTTAAAATTAAAATCTAACTATCCTGAAGTTGACTGTAAAAAAAAAAAATCTTATGAACAAAGGTTAGTAAACTAATTTGCTCTTACAGGCCTATAAATGCAGGCTCTTGTTAAGTATGAAGCATGATTTTTTCCACAGGTTCGAGAATTGATTCTACATGAATTTGGTCCATAGTCATATCAGATGCTATGATCTCCTTGACAATATTAGAGCATAATGTCTTACCATTTAGCCAATGTGTTCTCTTGGATAGCAGCATATGACCCAAATCGATGATCCTTGAGAAAGTTAGTGCCATGTTTCTGGATGAATTCTTCAATTGCCCCTCCCCCCAAGCGAGCATGTCTATAACTGTTACATTTTAAAATCAGTGTCCTTCAAAAAGAACAAATTGTAAAAAATTATTGCCACTTGTTGTTCTGTCATTTCCTTAATCAAATTTAAAATTAAATATGTCCCCTTTTATTTAGGTAGTCCAGCAAACATAAGTTGAAAATTTTAGGCAAAGAGTATTTTATTTATATTTTAAAATTCCAGATCATTTTTGGAAGAATTTAAAAATATATTCAGTATAGCTAAAGTAAATGTTCATGCTGTTTAGTCAATCACACAGGTACATTGATATAAGGATAATTATTATAAGCAGTAATATGCTAGAAGGTGAGGAGGATACTGAAAGAGATATTAAGGCTAGTAGAGATTTGATGGCTTCTGCAAAAAAAATTCTCTTGCCAATGCCTACTTTTATTCCCTCATCTCCTCAATTACATCCTGATTGTGACTTAGGAAAGTAATTCTTTCTCTATTTAGTCCACAAAAGATAAGTAAAATGACATATTCTATCTAGTCCCCTAGTTCTGGGGAGATCATGATCGAGTTCCACCAAAAAAATAAGAGAAAATCCACAGGCTTGCTAGGGAATGCCAGAAAAAACTTTCTTTGCTACGGAATTTTCAGTGTGGAAAGTAGCCATTTTGGAATCATAAGGAATGGAGCCGTAAGAAAAATCACTGAGAAAGGCAAGGAAAACATGGCTCCAGGGCTGAGGCTCAAAAAATCAGATATGCCTAACTTGTCGGGGTCTCTGTGATGTACACTGGTTTTCACTGAACTTTTCTATGATTAATCATTAAACTATTTTCAGGAGTTACAGATATATAAGTGCTAAAGAAATATCAGAGTAGTATATTTTCAAAATATGAGAGATCCCCACACGGCAGAGCCTGGCAAGCTACCCGTGTCTTATTTGATATGCCAAATACCATTAACAATTATAGACCTCATTCCCATGACCTGATGGAATGGTTTGAGGCTCTTTGTGTTCCTGGAGCAAGCAGGTGCCCTTGGGCTCTACTAGCATGAGACAGGACATATGGAGATGCTACTGAGACCCGCTCGAGCAAATTGATGATGAACAGGAAGACAGTGATACAGTGATATACATGCCAACAATACAAAAGGTGAAAAAAAATTATCCAGATCTGAAGTCCAGAGGAAAACAAGGAACTAGAGTCAGCTGTCTAAAAGCCTATCCTATCCTATTATAAAAGACTGTGAACGAGGAGACAGAATTTTCTTTTAGTGGCAGAAATACACTGAACCTGAACTGAATTGGGGAAAGGATTATATTCACAGACCTGAAAATAATAATTTATAAAGATTACACGTGTTCAAATGATCTCTTCAATCTGCCAGAGACCAATGATCAGCTTTTGTAGGAAGTCGCTCACCATTAGAATGGCTAATGCTCCTCTGGTGTAAAAAGAGGAGAGTCAGCACATGGGTGTTTTGCCCATCTGAGGTGGCAGAAGAGATAGGAGTTTCCGGGGTGAGGGCAGAGGGTGTGGAAGGTTTCTAGGCTTGAGTCATCATGCAAGAACCACCCCAAAAAAAACTGAAGAGCCTAGGGAAACCAACTGTAAGTAAAAGATTTTGTGGAAGAGCTCAACGGCAGGGATCCTGCCACAAGATGTGAATGAGAGCTAAGAAAGAAAGAGCTATTCCAAAAATGGAGATAGGAAAAGGGTAGGTGAGGGAACTAGGAAAAAAATGTCTGAGATGGCAAGAAGAATGGACCAATCAATGGAAGTTGCTTTAGAGGATTTGCCAAGAAAGTTGCAGACATAAAAAGGCTCAGATTACAAATTTAGGATTTGGAACTGGACATTTACAAAGGTAGAGCACATGTCTCCCATGTGGGAGTCCTGGGTTTGATTCTGGCACCAAAAGCAAAACACAGGTGGGAAACTGCGGCATTTATTTTGTTTTTTGTCTGGGGCCACACATAGTAGTGTTCAAAGCTTACTCCTGGCTCTGTGCTCAATGGACCACTCTGGACAGGGTTTAGGGGCCCATGTGGTGTGCCAGAGATTGAATTCAGGTCAGCTACGTGCAAGACAAGCACGGTGCCTGCTATACTATCTCTTCAGTCACAATGTAGGCATTTTTATGAAATGAAGAACACTTGGACCAAAAAGCTGACAAAAACCTGGATTTCCGTGCCTTCAGTTGACAATGGTATTCCCAAAAGTGAATGAGGACCGTGAGTGAAGATTTGACAGTCAATCAAGTGGCTATTACATGATGAGTGAGAATTGTAGCCTGATTTCTATGGCACTCTGCATGACAAGAATGCAGGACCATTAAACATCCAATAACTAATCCTCAATTTGAACCTTCTATCATCAGAGAACATAAAGTTCATCTTTTAAAATATTAGTCAAGGAATAGAGGTATGTGTGTGTGCGTGTTTGTGTGTGTATTCATATTCATAAGTCTGAACTTTATAGTAACAACAATATATAAAATGGATTTATAAACAGCATAAGCGCAAATTTCATGCAATCCCTTATACATGGATTATTTTTCTGCCCACAGAGTCTGTGTTCATGGATTAGACCAAAAGGTACTTATAACCCTTTGGGTTGTTAGGTCAGCTATATATAAGGACACATACATTGCATAAATTTTATTTTGCAGAAACACTTCACAAGTATACTTGCTAATAAAATCTACCATAACTGACATTGGATATCTTTTCAAAATAGTTTCCTTAACATGCATGTAAACAGTATGGTATAAATTACCTTTTATCTCTAATGTTAAAAGATTTCAGTTTATAAGACAAGAGGATATTTTTTAAAAAATTGTCTATTATACCACCGTGAGATATACAATTACAAAGGTGTTTATAACTGGTTCTTGGTAATACAGTATTCCAGCACCCATCCCTCCACCAGTGCCCCATTCCCACCACCAATGTACCCACACCCCTCCCGTCCACCTCCAAGCTGCCTCAACAGCTGGTATCCCCTTTTCCTCTCTTTCTCTCTCTGTTCTCTCTCTCTCTGTTTCTATCACTGCATCTCTCTCCCACAAGAGGATATTTTTAAGGTAAACTATCAGTTATTCTGATGGTTACATATCCATTATTTAAATATTGGGGTCCAGGAGCTATCTCAAAGGACTGGAAAATAAACTTTGCATGTGAATTATTCACAATAGCCAGAATCTGGAAGCAACCAGAGTGCCCGAAAATCGATGACTGGATAAAGAAGCTTTGGTACATCTACACAATGGAATACTATGCAGCTGTTAGGAAAAATGAAGTTATAAAATTTGCCTATAAATGGATGGACATGGAGAAGATTATGTTGAGCGAAATTAGCCAGAAGGAGAGAGACAGATACAGAATGACTGCATTTATTTGCATGGCATAAATATATATGTACATATTATGATACCAATATCCAAGGTCAAGTGAAACATATATCAGGAGGTCTTGTCAAAGGTGGAAATTATCACAAACGTGTGGGAGTCAGAGTTTAGGTAAGACAGAAAATGGAACAGGGTGCTAATAATAGTCGAGGGTACTAATGCCAACCTAGAACTGAGCATTAAATAGAGGCAAAAGGATACACATGACAACCTTTTAATGTATGTTCTGTAATCCATAGTCTGGAAGGGAAGGAAAAGAGAAAGAGAGAGAAAGGGAAAAGAAATAAAGAACCTGCCATGGAGCAGGGCTGGGGAAGGGGGAGGGAACCGGGATGTTGGTGGTGGGAGATGGGCACTGGTGGAGGGACGGGTGCTGATACACTGTATGACCAAAACCCAAACATGAAATTTTTAATTGTATATCTTTTTATTTGTATATCTCACGGTGGTATAATAAAATACTTAAAAAATAAACTTTGCATGTGAGAAGACTTGCTTGGATTTAATCCCAAGCATAAATAGGAGCAACTCACAAGCAATGAGCTCCAGCTAGACCTGTATACTGCAGGGTATGACCCCAAATCTATCATCAAACAAAAAGTACACAAAGAAAAGTTTCATGATTGCTTCTGACTGAGGATAAGTTCTAAGTGATATTGTTTTAAAATGAGATGATTAGATAATACAACTGTATACGCTCAGAAGTACAATTTCACACATGTTCAAAGTATATGTTACCACAGCACAATAAATAAAAATTTTTTAAACACTGAATTTATTTTACCTTCTTTATTTAAGATTTAGAGTAAAACTATCTTTAAAGAGGTTATATAGAAATATTTTAAAAAATATAAAATATTTACCTTGAAAGATTATCAATTCGAGTCCATATTTTGTCTCTGTCTCTTTCTTCCCCACTTTAATCCTGAATTCTTTATCTACCAGAAGAACAAAGGCAATAGCACCACTGTCTGGTTTCATGTAGAGCAAAAAGGAATCTTTCACTATCAACCACCTGTAAAAAAGTAAATATATATTTTTTAAATTGCCTTTGGGTTCTACTAGCATGAGACAGGACATATGGAGATATTACTGGTGCCCGCTCTAGCAAATAGATGATGAACGGGAAGATAGTGATAGAAATTGTATTGGCTTGCTGAAATGAACAAACTATTATGGATGGACTGAAGCAAGCATTGTAGCAGACAATACGCCTAATTTTACTCTTCACACAGAGGATTTTTTTTCTCTTCAAACTACAAAGCAGAAAAAAATCCAAAACATCTTCCAACACCAAGAAATTGAAAACAATTTATCTCTATAAACACCAAAGAAAATTTCTAAAAGATAGAACCCCTGCTATTGAAATAATGGAATCACATGAGGTGTTTGCTAAAATATTACATGAAAAAAAGCAATAGAAATGTCTCTGTAAGTAAAATTCCCTTTTATAAAATTCTGGAAAGTTTTTAATACTCCACATATTCTATTGTTTATTTCCATTACTTCTGTGTTTAAGAATCACTAATGAAGGGTGTTCAATGGGACACCATCTATCAAGTGCATTGCCAATGGTTCAATATGATAGATCTAAAAGTGCTGTCAGTATGTAGTGCAACCAACAATGTTTAAGAGAAGGAAAAGAGAAAGACAGAGAGAGAAAAGAGACAAAGAACCTGCCATTTAGGCAGGCTATGGGAGGGGGAGGGAATTGGGGACATTGGTGGTGGGAAATGGGTATGATATGATTTCCTCCTCCAGTGGAAGGAAGAAATCATATCATACCCATTGATATGATTGGAGGGCGGGGTGCTGGAACACTATGTGACCGAAACCTCTAAACATGAGCAACGCTGTAATTGTATATCTCACGGTGGTATAATAAAATGTTTAATTAAAAAAATAAAAAGACAGAACATAAAAAATAAAAAATAAAAGTGCTGTCATATTGGAAAGAACCATTATGAGTGGAGGTGATAGGAGAGTAGAAACAGCACACAGATAAATCAGAGATGTCGTCAAAGGAACTTACTCCACTACCAGGGTACATGTTTGAATTATGGCTAAATGCGACAGGTGCTAAGAGAAAAAAAAAGCACAATATGGTAAGTGTAAGAGAGAGTTTTTAACTGTTATGAAGGAAATGAATGGGATTTTCTGTCAAAGGTGGGTGTGCATGAGGCAGGGAAAGAGTCTGGGCTGAGGCTAACGTGGGTAGTCCTGGTGTATCTCCACTTGGAGGTAATAGTTAGCAAAATTGTTGGGGGGGTGTAAAAGGAGAGTGTTCTCTTGTACAAGCCAGAAGGTTAATGAGGTCAGATCTCAGGTGGTATGATATGGAAAAATGGGTAAGTAAGTGTAAGTGGAGGGTGGGGAACAGATTCTGTTCCCAGTATAAGCCTGAATGCCATGCTAAGGAAGCCTTTCTTTTGGGAGATCTATCCCATTTGACCAGAATTCTATTGTGTGTGTCCTGCTAGGCGAGTAGGTTTCCTTCAGAGAATGTCTGATTTATCTTATACATACATGTCTCATTGAATCAATGGCAATACATCTTTTTGGAAGGGGGTTTGAGACCACACCTGGAAGTCCTGGTGAGGCTCAGGGGACCATATTAAATTTTGGGGATCAAACTCTGGGATGACTACATGGAAGACAAATGTCATGCCTGATGTAACATCTCTCCAGTCCTTAATCAGGGTTCTTAACCAAAAACAAAACAAAACAAACAAAACACAACACCCCCTTGAGATGCTTACTAAATAAAACAATTCTCATGCCCTGACAGAGCAATAGAATACCAACACTGAAATTGTCTTTAAAAGAAAGTTATGAAGAAGAGAGGGATTTAGAATGAAAGGCCAGCAAGTTACTGCAATCCTAGAACTTATTATCTGTTGGGGAGCCGCTGGGCTCCCAAGAGTATCAGTACAGAAGTTCTCTTCTACCTCTGAGGCTGCCAGGGAATAGATGAAAACTCACTAGTCCAGTGCAATTCCAAAAGGCTTTTAATAGTAGAAAAGTTCTCTACCACCACAATCCAATATAATGGAAGACCTCTAGCTCTGGTCAGAACTTAGACATGTTTGAGGGCTCAAGTCTCCCACCAAAGAGGATCCCACCAGAGAGTCCCACCAAAGTGGATGCAGTACCTCAAGTCAGTCCTCTTGTATACACAAAAGTAATCCTAACTTCAGGGAGGGTCCTGACAACAAAGATCAACTAAACAGCTTCTAGAGAGCAGAAGAGTGTAATAGGGTGGTGCCACACCCTACTACAGGTCTAAACAAATGATTATACCAAGGACTAGCCCCTTCCTCCAAGATTCTCTCTTATGTCTAAACACTGGTGTGGGGGGCTGGTATAAAAGTATCACTTGTATCACTTGTCTTCCCGCTGTTCATTGATTTGCTCGAATGGGCACCAGTAAAGTCTCCATTCATTGGGAATGAGGTCCATTCTTGTTACCGTTTTTAACATATCGAATACACCACGGGTAGCTTGCCAGGCTCTGTCATGGCTTTGGATTTATCCCAGGGGGGCCCAGACAAGAGTGGAAGCACTCTTGTCTCCTTCCTTTTCTCCTCCTCAGTGGATAGAGTAAAACATCTTAATTTCATGGGCTTCATATAATCTAGACGGTACCCACAAGGTCCTTCTTATTTACTATCTGCACCAGGGTGATTCTGAGTATCTTGTTCTCTGTATACTGAAAGAGTCATGCTTGCCTGCTAGAGGGAAACTAGTATGATCTTTCCTATAATCTTAAACGATAGTCTCAACGTAGCCAGGGTGGTAGTCTCCTGGTAAATTCTAACTGTCCCACGCTGGGACCAGTGGGTATAAAGAGGAGCCGTGCCCAATCTAGATAACATAGAAGTCATAGTAGATATATAACAATAATTCAGAAGTTACTCATTCAGAGTCAAGGTGACTTTTATAACAGCCACACCCTTCATCAGTCTTTACACAGAAGAGAGATCTCATTAGTATGAACACTGGCTTAAGGACATGTAAATAGCTTCAAGTGTAATTAGACTAAACTGCAAAATCCCAAGCTAACTAGGCCTGTCATCCAACAATTACCCATGCTAGGATTGCACTACGCGAGTAGGAATGCCAGTGAGATGCATGGCAATGACAGTGTACAAGGGCAAAAGAGAACAGACTGATTTAAAGTGAATGCAAATGCAAGCTTTGTCATGCTGCACTAAGCACCCTGCAGTTCCCATCTACTTGTAATTGTGTGGTGCTCAAATGAACTGGTCCATATGTGAATAAAATCACAATAGCATATTATCATGCTTACTAGGCAAATCAATGCCCATTAAGGAAGAGGTTAGGGCAGAATACACGAACACAAATTAAGTAACACTATAAATGCAAGAAGGGAACTTGGCATTTTTAGAGAAATCCATAACTTTGTTGAAACTGCTAACCACATTATGCTTTAGTGGCTTTACAATCTGTACACAAACCTACATTGAATGCCACCTGGTTTCATTCAATTCTTTTAAAACAAAAATGGTGAGTTGGATTTAGGACAACTTGCAGTAAAGGATATATGTGTAAGATAGAGAACAAGAGAAAGCAGATATCTAACCACAATGCCAAACCATGCTGGTGTCAGGACACACACCAACGTGGGTTCGAGTTTTTCTTGCCAAGAAGACAGATTAAGGACATAGCTCAATAAAGATAATTCCAAAGGAAATTATTTAATTGGCACTGAACATACGACTACTGAGCAACAAATTGTTGATCAGATTCTCAGTAAATTTTAGCAAAGCCAGAAATTAAACATTTTATAAAATTCCCTAACAATGCTCAATAAAAATGCCATGGCGCCATGCTATCCAAAGGTAATCCTGACAATCTACTGGGACTGAGCTCTGAGTCCTGCCATGCAGGTGCCTGTTGATAAAAAGTAAGGACAGGATAAAGAGACGACATGGATCTGGTATCTGTGGAGGCTCCATCTTGGGCAAACATCCTAATCCCAGTGTGGAATTCGCCGTGGACAAGCTTCCAGAACAAGCTGCCCTGACATGCCAGAGCAGCGATGCCAGGCTGCTGCCTAGAAAGGAACCACAAGCTTTGGAAACCACAGCAGGGGTTGGGGGGCACACCAATCCCAGAAGCCAGAATAACATACCAGACATGAGAACTTGCCTGTCTGGAAATCAAGGATGCCTAAATGGCATCATAGTCAGCATTAGCAGAGCACTATATCAGACAACAGTGTGGGACAGCAATGGCTGAACCCTGATCTATTCAGGTAGTCGGCAATGGCTGAGTCCTGATCTATTCAGGTGGATGACAATGGCTGATCCTGGATCTATACAGATAGACCAGCTTCCACCACTGGTATTAAAAACAAATCTTGGAAAAGCTCCTGAGAGCACAAGTGCATGGCATAACCACCAGGGCCTATGCCTACAAAATGCGTCTTCAGGAAGAGGCCACCAGCTACCAACAGTGTCATACTAACAAGAGCTTTTATGGAAAATTTTTGCTCTAAAGAGGATAAATTCGGTTCTGTTCTAAGAAGAGTCCTGCTTTGGCATGACTTTAAAATGCGGCCAGGAGCACAGGAGCAGATCTTCACCTCTCAGCCTCATCTACTATTCTCTCCCGCACATGGTGTAGCTAGTGCTCGGACCTTACAGTCTTATTCTCTGACCCTCTCTATATACTATTCCTGTGATGAGGAGTTGATTCTCTCAGATGTTGCCATGGTTCACTCCTCCCTGTCAATTAATCCTTCTTCCCCAAACGGTGGGCTCTTCTGGCCACCTGATCTTAAAAAAGCTGTCCCCAAGTCCCTTCCCCACTCCATCAGGTTTAGCATTAGGAGTCTGGAATTATTTGTTGTCTGCTTCCTTCACTAGAAATTAAACTCTATTATGAGAACAGAGAACATGTCCATCATGTCCACGTGTATCTGCCCAATGCCTAGATTAATCCTCCTGCAATCCACAGCAAATCATCAGGAAGGCAACACTTATGCCTCAATAATGGCATAATGGGTCTCAGGAAATAAAGCCACTCAGACACTGTTACTGTCCTAAAAATATAATTCTTTGTATAGCTTTGCATACAGTAGTGTAAAGGTGAAACTTATTTCTTAAAACTCATATGTTCTTTTTTCTTAAGACATAACTGGATATAAGAAAAATATCAACTAGTCCACTAAATCAGCGAAGATGTTGAGAACTTGCCCAATGATGAGCCCAAAGATGGGTTGTTTGTTGTTGTTTTTTAACTGCAGAAAGAAATGTTTTCTATATGCAGCAAACATTTTCTTTGTCCTTTTACCTGTTCCTGTGACAAGGTCATTAGGAGACTTAATTGAATATTTAAATCCTGTTTGCCTTATCTCGACCTGTCATTAAAGAATAAAAAGTGACCAGAATGTTCTTTCATGGGTACAAAGATAAAAGAAGGAAGCTATGAATAAATATTACCTTTAAAACTCACTCCCAATTGCCTGACACTGCAGGTAACTTCCTAAATGAATTTTATCAGGTATATTTTAATCATCTTTATTTGGTGCTGATATTTTATCTCCCACAAAAGTGATTCAGAAATTACTTATTAATATAAAATGAAGGCTTCAGTGTTCCTGGAAATATTTACACAATTTAAAATGATGACACGTTTCATTCTAAGAAGGCTGATATCTTTCAACATTGTTCTGGTTGAAGTCCGATTTAATTCAAAGTTAAAAAAGTAAAAAAAAAAGATATCATTTCCTTGGTTTTAAAAAATCTCTATGACCTCTAAATATTTCTGTTCCATGACTGTGGGTCCTAAAGCCACTTCTCTGGTCTTCTTTTTTATAAGCATTTAATTTAATTTTTTTAATTTTTTTAATATAACACCATGAGATAGACATGTGCAAAGCTGTTCATGATTGGGTTTCAGCCATACAATGCTGTAGCACACATTCCCCCACTACTGCACATTTCCCATCAGATTCCCTCCCTCATCCCCCAGAATGCCTGTATAGCAGACACTTTTCCTCTTCTCTCTCTCTCTTTCTCTCGCTCTCCTCTCCCTTCTCTTACACATTGTGATTTGCCATACATACATTTAGGGGATATCATGTATATCCCTTTGACTACATTCAATGCTCAGTTCCAGTTTGGAATTATTATTTCCAACAATTAGCATAACATTCGTATATATTTATATCCTACAGATGAATGCAGTAACTCTATCATCAGGGAGATGCAAATCAAAACAACAATGAGATATGATCTCACACCACAGAGACTGGCACACATCCAAAAGAGCAAGAGCAACCAGTGCTGCGGTGGATGTGGGGAGAAAGGTACTCTCATCCATTGTTGGTGGGAATGTGGACTGGTCCAGCATTTTGGGAAAACCATATGGACATGCCTCCAAAACCTAGATCTTGAACTCCCACTTGACCAGCAATACCACTCCTGGAGACCCAAAAACACACAGCAGAAACACCATTTGCACTTCTATATTCATTGAAGCACTATTCACAATAGCCAGAATCTGGAAACAACCTGAGTTGTTGGAGTTGCTGGAGAACAGAAGACTGGATAAAGAAAATATGATATATCTACACAATGGAATACTATGCAGCTGTCAGGAAAAATGAAGTCATGAAATTAGCCTACAAATAGATGGACATAAAGATTGTCATGCTGAGTGAAATCAGTCAGAAGGAAAAGGAGAGATATAGAGTGACTGCGTTCTCCAGTCTTTATGGCGCTCCTTTCACCTATCCCTTTTCCTTTAAAGCACTGTAGCAGCCCCTCATAGATCCCTCTGGCGTTGCTTGTCAGCTTCTCCATTATCAGTATCCTTCCATTATTCTAACTCCATGGGATAACCACCTGTCTTATGCACTGTTTTCACAGAAATGAAATGCAACCCAGTCAAGAAAAGCACAATGCAGATCTGCAATTCTATGTTCATTGCAGCACTGTTCACAATAGCCAGAATCTGGAAACCTCCTGAGTGCCAGAGAACAGATGACTAGATAAAGAAATTATGTACATCTACACAATGGTGAATACTATACAGCTGTCAGGGAAAATCAAGTCATGAAAATTTGCTTATAAATGGACAGACGTGGGGGAATACCATGCTGACATGCAGGAGAGTGAGAGTGACACAGAATGACTGCATTCATTTGCAGGAGGGAAAATGGGTACACTGATGGTGGAAAATGTACACTGGTGAAGCAACTAGTCTTGGAACATTGTATGACTGAAACCCAATTGTAAGCAAGTTTGTAACTGTGACTCTCATGATGATTCAACTGAAAAAATAAAGGAAAAAATGGTTAAGCTCTCAGGAAAGACCAAAGCAGACCAAAGCTTCCACACTACCTCTCAATTAGCCCTCACTGCAGTATTGGGGACCAAACCTGTGTCTCCTGAAGGCAAAGAAAGGGCTCAGCTCGTTGAGCTACCCCCTCTGGTCCCTACAAGTTTCCAATCTGGAGTGTCTACATTTCACAATCAACTATAAAACAAATATGTAGGTAAAAGTATAGCTGGCACTTAAAGAGCAAGGTTCAAAGTAGACAGTCTGCTTAACATGGATTTTTAAAATTCTTCCTCTTCCTTGTGCTTAGTCTATTTCCTGTGATGATGATAAGACTTGGACAATGATTCTAATGTGATTGTTTTTCTTTGTATGGGAGGGTTGGGTGTGTATGTGGGGGGTTGTGGGGAAGTTTAGCCACACCAACAGATTTGGGATTTTTCTAAATGGCATTTTCTTTTCTCTAGCTTACTTTATTATAAGACTATAGTATAAATACTTGTAACAAATAAAGTATTCTGATCCACCATTTATGTCATTGCTAAGGCTTCTTCTGCTCAATGGAAAACTCTCACTAGTTATGATTTTTGAGGAATCAAAACATATTTGAAAATATGCATGGACAGCTGAAAGGGCCAGGAGGACTGGTCCATTGTTGATGGTGGTGGGGGTGGGGACCTAGGCAGGTGGAGGGCAGTTAGAACAGAGAAGGGACCACTGTGAAAATGATAATTGGAAATGGTTACTCTGGACAATAGTTGAAAGACTGAAAGAACTGAGTGATGAAAGGAGACAAAGGGGAAAGGAGGAGGAGGAGGAGGGAGGAGGAGGGAGGAGGAGGAGGTGGTGGTGGAGCAGGAGGAGAAAAAAAGAAGAGAAGGAGGAGGAGGAAGAAAAAGAAGGAAGAGGAGCAGGAGGAAAACTTCCTGCCATAGATGCTGGCTTTGGTGGAGGGGGTGGTGAAAAGGAAACTAGGGACATTGGTGTTAGGAAATGTACACTGGTAAAACGGCGAGTGCTAGAACTTTCTATGACTGAAATCCACTCATGAACAACTTTTTAACTGTGTATCTCCTAGTGAGTAAATCACTTCACTTGATCACTTGAATCCCGTTATTCATCAATTTGCTCCAGCGGGCGCCAGTAACATTTCCATTGGACCCTATCACGTGCCAATGTACCCCAATGGCATATGGCTGCTTCAGGAATATGAAGAGCCTCAAACTGTTCCTTCAGGGTCTTGACAAAGAAGTCTGACCATCTTGTAGGTGGGAGGCCACTTGATCTTTTGACATCCCATGGGATCCAGTCGGTAACGGCTCTAGTCCAGTGGCTGTCTCCAAATCGCATTACATGTCCAGCCCATCTGATTTTTTGATGCCTTGGCAAATGAGACAGTGTCCTTGATTCTGGAATAGTGACGGAGGTCGGAACTCCGGATTCCTTCTCTCACTTGAGTGAGGTGTGATATTCCAAGCATAGCTCTTTCTATTCCTCTCTGGGAGACCCGAATAGCATTCTCATCCTGCTTTCATAGGGCCCAGGTCTCTGAGGAATATGTTAATGCAGGGAGAATGGTGGAGTCAAAGAGATGTGCCAGGAGCCGGAGGTTCTTTTGTCCTTTTAGCTATTTCTTCGATGCCTTTGAAGGCATTCCATGCTGCTCTCTTCTTCCTGTGCAGCTCAGGTTTTAGGTCGTTCATCATGTTGACTTCTCGACCCAGGTACACATAACTGCTGCATTCAGAGATGTTTGTTCCATTGAGAGTGAATGGGGCCTCTGGAACTAGTTCATTTTTCATGAACATTGTTTTATTTAGATTCAGCTGTAGACCTATCTTTCCACATTCTCAGTCGAAGTCAGCCAGCATTTGTGCCGCAATAAAAATAAATATGTGGATATTCAACTCTTTGGGGACAAGTTTCCCCAAAGAAACTATTTAAGACCTTATAGTTTTGAAAGGAATGTATTAGAAATTTCATTAGGGAGCATTGATAGGGTGAGGCAGGAAAGGCGAGCAGGAAGAAAGCTATCCAAGATGTGTTTTAATGCACAGTAAAAGTCCTAAGCTTCAGCTAGAAACCTAGGAGTCATCATACATCTTTTCTCAAAATTCTTTTTACTGCTGCCGTTTTTAGTTGTTGCTGTTGTGGGTCACATTGGGTGGTATTCAAGAGGCCACTGGGCCACTCGTGGCAGTTAGACACCTCTGTAACCCTAGGTTCATCAATAAATGCTGGAGATCAGAGGTGACTACAAGAGTATGCCACCCGCATGGCAGAGCCTGGCAAGCTACCCTTGTTGTATTTGATATGCCAAATACTAGTAGCAATTTTAGACCTCATTCCCATGACCTGATGGAATGGTTTGAGGCTCTTTATGTTCCTGGAGCAAGCAGATGCCCTTGGGCTCTACTAGCTTGAGACAGGACATATGGAGATGTTACTGGTGCCCGCTCGAAAAATAAATCGATGATGAACGGGAAGACAGTGATTTGGACAACCGAGCTGTGAACCTGACAGCAAACTTCAACAGCTTGTCAGAGCTTGCTCTGGTCAGCAGCAGGATGCAGGGCTGGACTTCTGCCAGGTCTTACTGAGAGCTCTTCTAGGGGCTAGGAACAGTTTAACCTGACTTGCATACAGGTGGGCGACTCCAGGAGCACAGTGCAAGCCATCAGGCACCGGTGGTCCAGGTTTGAGGCCTGCAGCAGCTGATAACTAGAATGTAAGATTTAGGAGCAACCGCCCTGGCCCTTCCCGCATCAGGGGGAGGACTAGCCTCAGAGGGAGGGAGGCACAATGTGGGGCCAGAGGAAGCGGAGGACTGGTTTCCACGTTGTCTCGCCAGGCTGCCTTCCATTTGCTCTATTCTCCGTGGCTCAGCACCATCCAACCTGAGTTTGTATGTGTCTTGGGGAGTTCGGTGGGGGGGTGAGTGGGGGAGGTGGAGAAAGACATACCTCAAGTGGGATTCTCTAAATCTATGATGCATCTTCTCGGGGGCTTCTGGGTGGGTAATTATGTCACAGAGGTAGATTCTGTTTTGTAATCAACTATTTTTTAGTATTTTGGTAATATAATTCTTCAATGCTCTCTAGCCTAATCTCTTGATCTTTTTCCATATAATTCAACCCTTTCAAATACATTAAGAGCCCAATTGAATTATATAAGTTGGATTAATATATTTGTAATATGTTTAGGACTAATTTGTGTTTTACATATGTGTAGCAAAAGCATAATTTAAAAAACACAGAGTTCAATTTTATACCTAAATTCACCTACCTCTTTTTTGGTTAGGAAAATTACTTGCTTGCTAATAGTTTTCAAAATCCCAGTAAATTATTTTTGCAACAAATTGCTATTATTGAAGCCAGAGAAATAGTTAAACTGATAAGGAACTTGCCTTACATGCTGCACTGTCCCTTGAGTCCCTTGAGTAAAAAAAATAATAATTTACTTCCTACCAGAAGTAAAAACCTTAGCACAGAACTAAGGAGTAAACCCTGAGCACCGCCTGGTAAGGCACCAAAACAAAGCAGAAAGAAAATAGCTACTGTTTACTATGTTTAAAACCCTGTGACAAAGCTTTGAGGATGTACACACAAAAGGAATCAGATGAAGGTACAGTGAGTGAGAAGTACAGTAAGAGGCTTATACTCAGCTGATCTGAGATTGATTCCCAGCACCCTATACTGTATCCTAAGCCCTTCCCACAGAGACCCCTAAAAGCGGAGTCATGAGTAAGTCCTGTACACCTCGGGGCATGATCCCAAAACCAAACAACAGTAAAAGAGACAGAGAATCCAATGAGAACACTGCTCTCGCAGAACTGGAGGCTGTGAAGGGCACCTAGGAAATATCCGAATTCTCAAACTTACCCTACATATATCCTCACAAATATAACTCTAAAATTATTATCCCTGAAGTCTGATGAACTCTCCTTCAAATTCAAATTTAAGTGTACATTTCTGTGGATTTTAGTATATTCACAAAACTACACCTAATCACTTCTGAGATCTGATTCAAGAATATTTTATCACCCAAAAAGAAACTCCTTCACATCACTGATACACTATTATTTAAATTCACAATATAGCATGCATTAGTAATTTTTTTCATTAAAGTGTTTTCAGATATAACTCATATACCATAAAACTCACTTTTTTATAAGTATACGATTCAGTTCTAATATATTTACAAAAATGTGGCATTATTATGGTCTCAATTCTATCTACCATTTGAATTCATCAAACCAGAAAGAACCCCTATATCTATTATTCATTTTATACTTTTTTTTGTTTGCTTTTGGGGGCTACAACTAGCAGTGATCAGGAATTACTCCCACCTCTGTACAGAACTCACTCCACGTGATGCTCAGGGAACTATATGGGGCACCAGAGATCGACTAGGGGAACAGCATGCAAGGCAAGCACCCTACAATTATAGTATATCCCTGCTACTTCATTAATTTCTGTAGCCCAATAATATTTCACTGTAAATTATGTTTTAAATTGATCCTAAATTGATAAACAATTCAATTGTTCTCATTCTAGTTATTCCAAAAAAATAGTGCTACAATACACTAGGTATAAGTTTATACCTTATACCTTACTTATACACTAGGTATAACTTCTGACATAGATATATTTTTTCTATTCTCATGGGTAAATGCCTATGAGGAAATGCTGGGACATATGGTAATTCCATAAAATTGAAATTTTGAGAGACTGTCTGACACACTGTTTTTGAAAAATTCTTGAATCATTTTGCATACCCACCGGCAATGTATGAGGGCTTCATTTCTCTATCCTTGCCAGCACTTGTTATTGGTCATTTTTAATATGTTCATCCTAGTGCGTGTGAAGATGTATATCACTGTGGTTTACATTCCCTTTTAACTAGTGATGTCTAGAATATTCACTCCTGTTTTCAACCATTTGTATATATTCTTTGACCAATTTCTGAATCTTGTGGCCCACTGGGTTTTATGTACACGATATGATATGCACACTCTATAAGACCAAATATCAGTAGACTGTTTCAGAAACTTGGAATTTAAAGTAATTTAATTCTGCTCTGCTTTGACTTTCAAAGGATATGAAAGTAATTCATAATTGGAAACATATGTAAAAATGTAAAATGTAAAAAAATCTCCAAGTAATTAACACAAACATACAGTTCATTCAACTCTGGAATCACCCACACCACATGGGGCTAAGTAAATAATTTTGTTTGTTTGTTTGTTTGTTTCTGAGCCACACTGTTGTTGCTCAGGACCTACTACTGTGTCCGCACTCAAGACAGAGCACAGAGGACCATATGGGATGCTGGTGATTGAACCTGGGTCAAGCATGTGCAAGGCAAACGCCCTACCGACTGTATTATTATCCAGCCTATAAAGCATTTCTACGACTCCATGAGGCTATCTCTTCTATCTATCTCTCCTCTCTTATATTTTTCAAGTGGAACTATTTTTACTTCAACACACAAATACATATACACAAACAGGATCCCTACCTTTTGGACCAGCGGTAGCAGGCTCTTCCATGACCGCAGCAATTCAAACCTGGTATTCGGTGGCCCCCGGATCTTTTCATTATCATGCCTTCTCTGAAAAAAAAGTTAACCCATCATTTTCAAATTTCCCATGCAAAACTGGCACAGCCTTGCAAGTGGGGACTAAATAAACGTGGGATTCATTTCCATGTAACTTTACCCCCAGCGTTTCCCTCCTCCATCCTTAGACAGCTCAAAGCCGTATTTGCTCTGGCCACTTTTCAGCTAATCTTAAAAGCACCAGGTCAAAGACTAGCCTCTTGCTGACAGGGGAGACATAATTCTCTTGCCCACCCTGAAGGGCTTTATTCATCCTAGCTTCTGCCTCCCTTTGCTGATTGTTCATTCAGGGCACTGTACCAACACGAAAAAAGACCCCACACACTGCCAAATGCATGCATGGGAAAGGCTCAGTGGCTATGAGACACCTGGTACTGCCCACCCAAAGTCATTTTACCACATATTTCCAAGATATTTGTAGTTATGAAAAGGTGAGATAAATACTTGGTTTTTCAATGCATTCTCCCACATATCCTTTGTGCTACTTGCATGAAACATTCTCACCACTCTGTTAGAGGACGTCTGTGCTGCAGAGGAGAAAACGGTCAGCACAGCAGCATCCAGGCTTTCACCCCATGGCTGGCTGACACATCAAATGTTCCCGTATATCAACTTTTCATGTTTTGTTTGAAAGGATTCAACATGGAAACTTACATGCCCTTTGGTCCCAGATCATGGATGAATGATAGCTGGCTTATATCAAGAAATTCTGTCTGGAGAAAAAAAAAGCCATAAAACTATATTTTAAAAAAGTTAAAAAAAGAAAATTGGTGCATGTGCTTCAATGGGAACAACATGTGTTTGACACTGCTCTATGTGAATGCCTTTGAGGTGTACCACAGTCTACACAAATCAATGACACTACTGACCCCAAAGAGTAATGATCAGAATTATATAGATAATTCAAATACAGTCAGGAAAGTAATGTGTGCTCTAAAAGCAGAGACACAATGATCAAGAAGGTAATAGAGAGAAATCAGATTCCCAATATTATTTTGTGTTTAGCTTTGTTGGTGGGGGAAGGAGACCATGTGACACTCAAATAAAGGCTGTGAAGTGAGTGGAAGGTGGCTGTGGGAACAGGAGACAGCAGGAAACAAAAGAGAGAAGGTGAACAAGACTTTAAGAAGTACAGTTGGGGGCTGGAGAGATAACACAGCAGGTAAAGTTCTTGCCTTGCACACACTGACCCAGGTTCAATCCCTGGCATCCCCTGAACTCCTCTAGAAGTGATTCCTAAGTACAGAGCCAGGAGTAAGTCCTGAGAACTGCTGGGTAACTGCCCCCAAACCCTGCCAAAAATAGATGCTAAGTTGAACTCTAGGAAATAAGCTGAAGAAGAATAATGGAAATCTAAAGGGCAATGAGGGATCAGGAGAAATTAAAAATTTAAAAATATCTCAGATAATTCTAATAAAACATAAATAATAAGATAAAATTACATGAAATTATAATAGAAAAGACTTTGTTTTTATAAGTAGTAAAAAGAAAACTTTAAGACTATGGTAATATGTAGAAGATTAAAAAACAGAGTAGTAAAATAACACCAACACCTAACATTTATTAAGTGTTTAACACCTATTGATCCATACTAGGCTTCTTTTCACTATTCCATTCATTCATTCATTCATTCATTCATTCATTCATTCACTTATTGCTTTGGGTCACACCCAGCAATGCTCAGGGGTTATTCTGAGCTCTGCACTCAGGAATTACTACTGGTGGTGCTCGGGGACCATATGGGATGCTGGGGATTGCACCTGGGTCAGCCACGTGCAAGGCAAATGCCCTCCCCGCTGTCCTATCACTCCGGCCCCTAGGCTTCTTTTTAATGTTTAACCTCAATCCTCTGGAACTGGGTATATATTTTCCCATTCTACAGAGAACACTGAAGTTTAGAGCAAGGATAGACACACTTCTTAAGCAATATCAGACAGCAGCATTTTAGTGATCATGTAGTACAGTGATCATATAGTAGTTGAACTACTATAGTGATAGAATAGTTACAGATAATACATAAATGATACACTTGGCTATGACCTTGCCTTCATTTATATATACAAAACTATAAATTTAATGTTAATTCTTTAACAAAATATTCATTTAGCATTTTATCATTTAAAAAAGCAAAACTATTCTTAGCTCACATACCATAAAAACAGTTCACAGGCTAGATTTGATTCCTGGGCCATAGTCTGTCATCCTCTGGTTTAAAGAAGCTAAGTAAATTGCCCACAATCACATAATCAGCAAGGAGCAGGCTCATAATCAGTCACACCAGTCAGTATCCTCAAGACTAAGCTGCCTTAAGCAAAAGGTCATTCAACATTTATCTTCTTCAAATTCAGAAACTTTTTTTCCCAGGAAGATGAGCACAAGATGCAAACACAGAAGCAAGCCAATGTGTTGTGATTCTTAGAATATACATCAGTTTCATCACATATAATTCATAGAACAATTATAATTAAGCATAACTTTGCTTCTATTTACAGAAAAAATTTAAAAAGTAGTCACAATTAAGCCCAAATCTGACAATGGCTATGATATCAACCAACTAGAAAGCTAAATACAAATGAGTGCTTTGGGCCACAGGAAACAGTGTGGGCATTAGAAATGGAACCACTTCCTACCAACAAAGTTCTGAGGGAGAAACGGTTACCTGTGAATGTAGGAACAGTGTTAGCTCTTGAGTTGGAGAGGGAGGGTACCCCTTCCTAGCTGATGTCACAAACAGAAGAAATGATCTTAGCTTTGGCCTTGGAAATGGGGTTAATAAAATGAAACATGATACACCGTCCTTTGAAGTTTTATGCATGTGGCCCAAAATGTCTTAACATTTACATTGTAAAGTTTTTCAAATATCTCTGTGCTATCAGTCCTAATGAGAGCTAATTAAACCTGTGTATTCTTTCTTAGCAGTACTTGAGGAAATATTTAAAATTCAAGAGGGCTTTATAACCCCAATTAAACAAATCTGACACAACCTATTTACAAAGATTCTAAAAGTCCATGCCTTCTTATTTACTATCATTTCTTGTATAAAGAGTTGTAATTAAGGGCCAGGAACATGGCTCAATGACTAAGTACATGCTTTGCAAGCAGAAGACTTTGGTTTGATCCCCAGAACCAAATGTTCCCTGAGCACAACCAGGAATGACTCTCTGACATCATTTCGTTTTTGCCCCAAATCAAGAGCTAGATAATATATAGATGTAGATGTAGATAGATAGGGATATCTATATCACTATCTTCCCATTAATCATCTATTTGCTAGAGCGGGCCCCAGTAATATCTCCACATGTCCTGTCTCATGCTAGTAGAACCCAAAGGCATCTGCTTGCTCCAGGAACATAAAGAGCCTCAGACCATTATATTAGGTCATGGGAATGACCCAATATAAATGTTAGTGGTATTTGGCATATCAAATACGACACGAGCAGCTTGCCAGGCTTACCGTGCAAGTGGCATACTCTTGTAGTCACCTCTAAATAGAGCATTTATTGATGAACCGCGCAGCCTCTAGCTGTAGATATCTAGGGATATCTATATACAGATACAGATATTCTGGGTGTGGTATTAAAAAGTGGTACTAAGTCACTAGTACCCTAAGGTTTATAGCTTTTTAAGTGGAGGGTACTAGTGACTTAGTATCACTTTTTACAATGTCCGCACCCAAAATTTCTGATGACTTGAGAGATGGGGGATCATGGGGGTATGTTGAGGAGCTGTTCCTAGCAATGATCAAATCAATGGTTTGATACTCACTGGCCACAAAAGATATATCTGACAGAGCTCAGGAAATATGATATACTGGGGATCAAACTCAGGGCCTCAAAGATGCTAGGTGTGTGCTCCATCACCTGAGCTATATCTCTGGTCCCCAATATCATATATTTCAGGTCTGATTTGTGGAAAGGATTTCTAACTGGAAAAGCAGACGCAGAACACAATTCTTTTTTTTTTTTTTAAAAACCCTGAACAAAAATGTCTTGCATGTGACCAAGCCAGGTTTCATCCGCAGCATACAACAAGTCCCCCTGAGCGCGGTCAGGAGTGATTTTTGAGTGCAGAGCCAGGAAGAACCCCTAAGCATAGTTAGGTGTTGTCCTAAAACAAAGCAAAAAAATTGTAATTCACATGCTTTTTGGGGAAAGAAGCACTGTAGAGCTATAACCAATTTTAAAAATTCACAAAACTGTTGTAAAGAAATGAAAAACATATATAATTTAAGCTGGTTATTTTCTTAGCTTCAAGTAACTGACAACAGTTGAAACAATTTAGGATTGGAGGGATTGAACTAAGACGCTAAAGCTCTGTGTTGCCTTAAGAATATGCGCTGAGTTTGATCTCCTAGTGCTTACACTATAGGCCCAGAGCAATCTTCGCAGTTCTGCTACTGGGTCTTGCAAGCTCTGCTGTGAACCCTGTTGCCACAAATGATTTCTGGCCACACCACAGCCAGGTGTTATTAAGCACCATAAAAAGAATGCAGCAAGAGAAAACACTGTAACTTAAGAGTTGTGCTAGAGCCATAGCCAGTGAATAAAGCCTCTGACAAACACAGGTGTGAACAAGCAGTGACCTCCAGGAAGCATCCGAGTCATGGTCTGTGTGTCTCAACCAAGGATGTGAGCGATGGTGAGAACTGCAAGCTGTGCATCTTAAGGAATGCAAATTTTGGTGAGTATAGATTGGTGGAGTATAGTGCACAACCTGGAGCATTGCCTCCAGCAAGTATCACAGCCTGGACTGTACGCAACACCTGCTCACTGCAAGCAGAACAGCAATAGCACAATAAACGAAAAGGAGAATTTGGGGGTGGGAGGGGAGGATGTGTAAGCACAACGACCAAAGGAAAGGAGCCATGGGGCAGCAGAGTGAATGGACAGCGGGTAGAGTGCTAGCCTTACATGTGCAGCCAACTTCAGTTTGATCCCTGATACCACCACCATGAATGCTCCCCTGAGTGCAGAGTCAGGAGCAACCCTGAGCAACACTGGGTGTGGCCCCAAAAACAGCAGCAACAACAACAACAACAACAACAACAACAACAACAAAATTCTTGCCCAAGAATGCAACCCTAACAAGTATGTGTGTGAAGACTGAGGTGGCTCCAAATAAGTGCTACACCCAGTACATGTGTGAGCACCAGAATTAAAGGGCCGTGATCCCTGGCAAGTGTATGTACAAGAGCTGAAAGTAGAGGAGCAAAAACCCCCAGTGAGCACCAGTGAAGGATGTCTATGACTTCTTCACTGCAGCAACATCAACAGAAGAAAGGAGGGAAAGAAGTACACTGATGATGGGCCTAGTTTTGGAATTACTTGCACAGGAAACCACTATTAATAATACTGTCAACCACAGAATTTTAACTTAAATCTTTTAAACAGAAAAGAGAAAGAGGGAGAAAGAAATGATAAAAAATTAATAAACTTTTTTCATCAGTGCAGAGCCAGGAGTAACCCTGAGCACTGCTGGGTGCTACCCCCATCCCCAGAAAAACCCATATCACCTCTTAGTCCCCACAGACATTTCCAGGAACAGTTCCCAAGCACTGAGTCAGAAGAAACCCTGGGAGAGACTCTAGGTGCAGCACCACTGGCCCTCAAATAAACACCTAAATAATTGCTCTATCAGAAAAGAAAAACCACAGGCATTAAACATCTAATAGAGATTTATCAGAACGAAAGAAATATATAGCAAGATCAATTTAGAAACTAAAGTAAAAAATACATTTTGAAATTTAATAGAGATTCTATTGACTAAACTTCTTAGGGTTATCTTCAGGGTTATATAAGAATTCCTTCCTTTATTTGGACAGGTAACACATGGGAGTAAGGGCTTAATGATCAATTTAGCCTGACAATACCCAGAGGGCTTATTGATTCCTTGAGCAATATATTAATCAAGTTATTTTTTTCTTCCCATGGGAACTTGTGATAAGCACAAGTTAAGAATTGGGAAATCAGAGAACAAGGAGTTTCCAGGCAGCGGGACAAGAAAGAAACCTTGATTGTGTGTGCTGGGGGAGGGGCAGAGTGGAGCCTGCCCCGGCACTGGACACAGGCTTCTCTACCCCATGGCTGCGTTACCAAAAAAGGGACTCAGACGCCCGTTTTCTCCCTGAGCTGGCAAAGCTTCAGGCGAATGCCTAGAAGAAAATGTTCCATATTAATAAAGAGAAGAGCAATAGTTAGTGACATTGCAGCCATGGAGCAAGCTCAGCGGTTCCAGGCAAGCTGCCTTTTCAGTAACCTAGTGAGGATTGCTCCAGAGAACCCCTCTCTCTAATCTAGGGAAGGAACTGAGAAGATGGACCCAGGTTCAAGGACCCTCGGAGCTCAGACTCAATCTGAAGACAACACAATCCTTAACTTGCAGATACAGCTGTTCCAATAAGTCAGGCTTTTCTCTGTTGGCATGGCAACACGATGTGTCCTGATTAATCTTTAGCCTCTTCCTCTCAAGCTGCAGTTATTCATCTTACAAAACAAGGAAGAGGAGAATTCAGCATTATTGATCTGTGGGATGTTTACCGTTCCATTTCTTATCTTCAGTATCGTGATTAGCTTGGAGCTGAGGAATCTGAGGTACAGAGGTCCGACAGTGTCTTAAAAAATTAGTTAGCTTGGGCCTTGCCCTGCAAATTTAGCATTTTGTTCCATTTCTATATTTGGATCTTTTATCAGGAAAAATATACAGTCACTCTTCCTAATGACTCCACCTTTCTATTCTCTGGAGAGAAGCAATTTTCTATTACTAATTAGAATACCCACCAGCTAGTGTTTTCTTTTTTATCGCAAAGACTAAGACAATTTTGAAGGCAAAAATTAATCCTGTTTGAGATTTATACTATTGCATAATTGGGCTAATTGATTTTTATTGCCAAATACATTTATTTGGTTTTATAATGAAGTAAATAAAATAGAATACATCACTAATCATCTTTGAGAGAAATGTCTGATGGTGCAATACCATTCCCTTTTATGGGCTGTAATGGTCAATATAATTAGTGCCAGCTAAGGGAGCAGGCATGGGGATGGTGGGCAGGTGGGTAGGAAATGAGGGTCTTTGGTGGTGGTGGAGGCACTCTGGTGGTGGGATTGGTGTTGAACAATGAATCTTTCTAACAACTTTATGGTGAAATACTTTGTGCTTTGTAAATCATGATGTTCAAATAAAGTTTTAAAAATGCTGCAAATAAAACAGAGACTTTAGGAGGAAGTTAAAAAAAATATTAGGTCACTTTGCCTTTTCAAAACCTGAAAAGTTTTCCAGATTGTTCGACCAATTTTCAGAAGGAACAGTGTATGAAAGCAAGGAAATTAGGGGCCAGAGAAATAGTACAGCAGGAAATGTGCTTGCCTTACAGATGGCAGACCTAGGTTCGATCCCCAGCAACCTTTATGGTTCCTTGAACCTGCCAGGTGAGATACCTTAGCACAGAGAAAAAGTAAGTCCTAAGCACCACTAGACATGGCCCCTACACCAAAAACAAACAAAAACAAAGACTTTTCACAATCCTGAAAGGAAAAGCAATTTTTAGTTTGTATTTGCAGATAGCTTTGATATTTCTCACAATTATAAAAAGAATTCAATGTCAACTTATCTTCACAAATAGGAGACCAAGGTCTGAAAATCTAATCTCTAAGCAAAATTTCATTTAACATCAAAGTAAGATAATATTAGAGAATTAAGATGGACCAAACTGTGCCCTATGATTGAATCATTTTAGAGAATTTTGCTGTTGGCAGAAATATGTATCATAAGAAAATTGGAAATAGCTCAATTTAGTCTGTTGTAAAACCAGGTTCTGCCTTGCAAAGTAAATGTTTTGAAGATGTTCTGGAATTTCTGCATGCAATATAGCTCACCCTTGCAGAGATTTTTATGCCGGGAAAGATTTAAATGAGCATTTTAAGAAGAATAGACATTCTTGCTTTTACTAAGAATCTAGAACATGGCGACAAACACTGAACTTCGAAAGCACTGTTTTAACACCCCCTTTATAAAAAAGAACTCTAAAGACTCATGCAGACAGAAAAGTGAATAAAATGGAAAAATCACTGCATATTAGTACAAGTATACATAAAAAATTCCTTGAGCTGGAGAGAAGGTATAGCAAGTAGGGAGTTTGCCTGGCATGAGGCTAACCCAGGTCTGAGCCCCAATATACCATATGGTCTCCTGAGCACCACTGAGTAGTTCCTTAGTGCAGGGTCAGGGTCAGGAGTAACCCCTGAGCAGCAACATCTGTGGCCCAAAAACAGACAAAAACTTTCCCTATTCAGCAGAAAAATATATCTGATTTTGAAGAATACAATGAAAAACAGTATTTTTAGTAATAATGGCAGAAATAGCCTTATTTTTTCACATTCTTCAAAATGTACATTCCCAACGTCTACACAGAAAGAAATCTATCCATTCTCCTTATCTTGAGATTTCTAGTTGGATCCAAATGTACGTTTTTCCTGAAAAAATGCTCCAGGATAAGAAAATAACAGAATCGTATTGAAGTCCAACACTAGCAAGTGCTAGCAAGCTGCTCCAGTGCTAGCAAGCTGCTACAGAAGTTGGTTTAGGTCACTGTGTGTGATGAGGATGGCTGGTGCGTATCCCAGCCTTCAGCAGTGAGAGAAAGCAGAGTTCCCAGAGTCACGGTGCTCTGTCTTGCTCTTTTAAGCACATAGAGGGTCCCATTCTCCACCTATGTGTTCATAGGATGCTATTCTCCGTAGGAGATACCAAATCCTAAATGCACTTACTCCTTTGTTTGTTTTTCTGTTGGCCACACCTGGCAATGCTCAAGGGCTACTCCTGGCTTTGCATTCACTCCTGGCATTCCTCACAGGGATTGATCCCAGGCTCAGCAGTGTGCAGGCAAATTACCTACTCACTATGCTCTCATTCCAACCCCTAAATGTACCTACTCTTATGTGCTGCACAGACAGACGGACACACAGACAGATAGGCAGATACACACACACACACACACGCATGGTCTGACAGCCCAAAAGCCATTTTTATATATATATATATATATATATATATATATATATATATATATATATACATACATACATACATACAGAGAAGAATATAATAATGCAGTATATTCTACACCACTAGACTTTTGGATAATTAAGTCTCATTTATTAAAGGCATCCAACTCTCAGGACCTCTAAGAGGCAGAGCTTCTAGTGTTCTGACACCTTCTAGAAAGCTCATTTCTTCAGCTTGCCAGCTGCTTCTAAACCCCACCACTTCTCTTTTATCTGATTTCCCAAGGGCTTTCTCTCTCCCAAGCTTTTCCCATGCCTCTCACTTTCACAAATACAGGCCTTTAATAGGCACCCCAAACCAATCTGATGCAATCTCAGTGAGCTTACTATAATCTTTCAGTATTCAACTCTGCTCAAATGTTTTCATCACTTACTACTCGATGTTTGTTGTTCAGGCTTAGGAATTATTCTTGACATTAATTTTGAAGCCTGAAGAGAGAAGGAAGTTGATTTCTGGATCATGTAGCCCACAGTAATAGCATTTCATTTCACATTCATTTAAATGTACTATTATAGATCAATTAAGTCACATTTAGGTCTGTATATTTGACCCTTTGATGTCAAATCAAATTTGTACCCTGCACATATATGCATACACACATATATGTTCAACCCCAAAAACAATACAGTTTATATATGATAGATACAAAAAATATTTCATTTACTTTTAATCTAAGAAAAAAGCAGAAATGTATGCCAGTACTTGCTAATACAAGTGAAATAATCCAAAATGTAGTTAGTTATCATTTTGCAGTTTTAAATTGCTTCGAAATATAAAACACTGAATAGTACTTACTGTTGCATGATAGTTTTTATACATGGGCATTTTTAACAACTTTGTCAAGTAATCTTCCAGCTGTTTCTGTAATGCAAATAATTTAGAGATAAATAACATTACCATACTTAAAGAAATCTCAACAGCTAGTGACACTGATGTGATTATCACCTATTAATCTCTGTACATTATGCAATTACCTATTAACCTCTGTACATTATGCAATTATGAATCAATAGTATCACTATATAAAAATTCTAATAGCATTGAGGCATTATTATTATTGAAGTTCACTTCTTATAAGTAACATTATTTAAATCCCTTTTATATGCTATTCATTTTTCACATATTTAAGTACTTAAAAAACTGCTGACAAAATCTGGAGTATGTGTTCTTTTAATATTCCATAGCCAAGAACAGTAGTCCTGCTCATAGTAAGTAGTTTTAAGTCATTAATTCATCTTCCCAAAAACCTGAGTTTCCCCATTTCTATTGCTAAATTTACTGGAAGATATATACTATTATTTAATGCCTTTCAGAGCAGAAAAGAGATTTGAAAATTTTATACAAGTTGTACCTTAATTTCAAATGTGTTCAATATGGGAGGAGTTGTCAATTATATTTTTGCCAAATATATTGACAAAAACACGGTAAAGCACCATCCTTAAACACAAAATCATCATTTTCTACTGGACTCATGCATTTATGCACAGTAATCCCAAACTGTAAAAATCTTGTATCTAGCTAGTTTAGAATATGTATACTCCAGATCCCTGGAAAAGATTTTAACCAAAATGATAACTACAAAAGAGAAATCAAATTTCATGTCTTCTAGGACATGAAATTCTCCAACTATTAAAAAGAACAGACATTCATTTGTTCGTTTCCAAATCTAATAACTATCCAACCTCGCTGTATCTGTACAGGCAATCAGAGAAACACAGCCCATGGAAGCCAGCCTGCTCCCTGGGTTTCCACTGCATCCTTGCACTGTGTGTGCTCTATCCAGCTCTTCTCAGACCCTCATTGACCCACTAAGAGTTGGAGAGAAATCATGCATGTTTGAGAGAAGCTATAAGTACAAAGCAAACATATGGAAAATATGATTTAAAAGACTACACATCAAATCCCTGGAAAATATGCCCGACGGTGACTCACAAGGAGCCCCAGAAAGCTCTTCTAAGACCCAACAAAGCCCAGGTCTTCTAAGAATTAAAGGTCTTTTGAAATCTTGAGAGTCAGAGAAGCCTGGGCAAGAAGGGGCAACTAGTCTGGAGAAGCCGTAAGAGTCGGGTTTAGAGGAAAGTTGCAGGTAGAACACCTCGCCCATCCATTGTTTTTGTAATCTAAAATGTTGAAAAATTTATGTTCTAAGTCAAAAGTGCTGAAAGGACTTACCCTCCTACCAAAGGACTGTTCTCTCTTTGTGTTTTCAGATGAGCCTGGAAAACTGGGCATCTCTCGAGGTTCCTCCCCTCTTGACATTCTGTCTTCTGAATGTGTGTCTAAAACACACGAAAACACAGAATGACAACATTAATCAGATTATCTCAGTCCTGACTCATATTTATGAGATGGATAATAATCCTTTTAATTGAAATATCCATCCACAGCTCACCAATGATATGAATAAAATGCTTTTCCTGCCAACCTGCATATACTGGCATAACACTATAACAAATTCTTAAACAGTTACCTTTTGCTGGGAAGGGGAATCGGATGAAGGCTTTGTACTTGAGCAGTTCTCTGTGAAATTCTTGAAAGTGCTTGTATTTCCTCTTAACTTGCCACTTAAATTCCCCCATGTGTTAACTCAATAGTGTAAAGATTGATACTCGTTACCTAAAATGATAAATAAAACTTATTGGTATTTTAAAAGCAATAAAAATTTCCAGATAGTATTCATTGAGTACAGTGAACACTATCTAAGTCAACTGATAAATAACTGAAAATAATTTTCAATCTGGCCAATATATTTTGTATAAATAATTAATAAAGAATAGTTAAAAGCAAGTGGTTACAAAAAAATATTTTAAAATATTTATTCTATAATATATATAAAGCAAAATATGTCATACTAAATACAAACTCCTACAAATAATATTGACAAATAATATTGATCCAAATACACAAACACCTCACACATACACAAACACACCATAAAAAAAAACACACATACGTAAAGGAGACAAGGAGAGATGGCTTTAAAATTGGCCATCAGGATTGTGTTTCCGCTGTGTGTTTTGGCTTCCCAGGGTATATTCCCAGGAGTGGTATGGCTGGATCAAAAGGGAGATCAATTTCTAGTCTTTGGAGGAATGTCCATATTGTTTTCCAGAAAGGTTGTACAAGTCGACATTCCCACCAACAATGTATGAGAGTCCCTTTTCCTGGCATCCACGCCAGCACTTGTTGCTTTTACCCTTTTGAATATGGGCCAGTCTCTGTGGTGTGAGGTGATATCTCATTGTTGTTTTGATTTGCATCTACAATCCGCACTTTTATTTTCATAGCAGCACTATTCACAATAGCCAGAACCTGGAAACAACCAGTATGCCCGAGAACTGATGACTGGATAAAGAAACTGTGGTACATCTACACAATGGAATACTATGCAACTGTTAGGAAAAATGAAGTTATGAAATTTGCCTATAAATGGATGGACATGGAAAGGATCATGTTGAGTGAAATTAGTCAGAAGGAAAGAGAGAAACATAGAATGACTGCATTTATTTCATGACATAAATATATCAGGTGGTCTTACCAAAAGTGGAAATTACCACAAACGTGAGGGAGTCAGAGGTTAGGTAAGACAGAGAAGGGAACATGTGTGAATAAATGTCGAAAGGGCTGATACCAACATAGAACTGAGCATTACATACAGGCAAAAAAAATGCACATGATGCTTCCAAGTGTATGTAGTGCAACCCACAAATGTAAGAGAAGGAAGGGAGAGAGAGGGAAAGAGAAAAGAGATAAAGAACCTGCCATTTAGGCAGGCTATGGGAGGGGGAGGGAATTGGGAACATTGGTGATGGGAAATGGGCACTGGTGGAGGGCGGGTGCTGGAACACCATGTGACCGAAACCTCCAAATATGAACAACGTTGTAACTGTATATCTCACAGTGGTATAATAAAATATTTAATTAAAATTTAAAAATTAAAAAATAAAAAATTGGCCATCAGGGAGTTTTAAAAATTTATAAACAGGTAACATAGACTGGAAAGGGAGGGGGAAGCCAAAGAAAACAGATTCCATATTACCCACTCCTTGCTGTTCACAATGATATTAATTTTTCTCCTTCTCACACTTTCTAAGGTCCATACAAGAATATAACATCTGTCTGAGGTACTTCCAGTGGCCAGAAAGAAACAGGATTAGTAGAGGAAAATAAACAAAAGAGCTTCTGATATACAAATTATTCCTCAAAACTTTATCAAAAAAGTTCTTCATTAATATTTTTTTTATTTTTTTATTATACCACCATGAAACATACAATTACAAAGGTGTTCATAATTGGTACTTGGTAATACAGTATACCAGCACCCATCCCTCCACCAGTGCCCCATTTCCACCACCAGTGTACCCCTCCCCCCCTCCCGTCCCCCCACCCGCCTTAATAGCAGGTACCCCAGTTTCCTCTCTTTCTCTCTCTATCTCTCTCTCTGTCTCTGCATCGCTCTAATATTTTTAAGACACATTAAAATGCAAATAGATGTTGGTGTCCAGTAAATGACTGCGATCTGAAATGTCAATAAACTTGGGAGTTAGAGAAATGGTAGAGTGGGTAGGGCATGCAGTCAACCTGGATTCAACCCCCTGCATCTCATACGGTCCCCTGAGCACAGTCAGGAGTCAGCCCTGAGCACTACTGCATGCAGCCTCAAACCAAATGAAGGAAAAACTTGGGGAATTAGAAGTTTTGAAACACTAGGAGATGTCAGGAACTAGAGGACTATTTATATACAACTTTAAGAAAGTTCTTAGTATATGTGTGAGGAATAAAAAAAGAAGGTGGTAAGAACCGGATTTCCTCAAGAACAGTGACTTCTGCAGGAAGATGTAAACACTCTAGGAGCTGGGAGAGCGAGGCAGATCTCCAGTGCCTCCTGCGGTGCCAGTTAGCCATGCTCCGATTCAGTAACCCCAAGGTGTGTGCCAAGCATTAATGTTGCGTGGAATATTTTAGAAACTTCTATAGCATGGCCACTCTATGTAACTGTGGTACATCAGAGCATGAGAGTCAATGGAACTTCACTCTATAAATTCATTGACAAATATACAAAAAAAATCATCATATATCACTGACAAATATACAAATCTAGGACGTATTTCATCTCTAGTCTGGATCCATGAAAGTTACTACAACCCGAGTTGAAGTAGCCCCTTTTTTTGGGGTTCAGTATTGAATGCTGCCTTCCACCTTAGCCAACATTAAAGAGCTATTCTGTCTCATACTTCAAAGAAGTATGCAAATTTTTTACAAAACAACCTCACAGCAGCCAGATACTTTGCATTCAAGTGAAACATTCAATTTAAGATGAGAAACTCATTTTAAGACCAAAAAATGATGCAATAAGCAAACTGCCTCATTTCTTAGAAGTTTATTTCTCTCTTTGCGAGAAAACTGAACACTTACAAAACATTGCAAATGCCAAGTTTTATCCCTCATAACATAAACCTGGAACTTCTTAGCAACTGTGAGGTACAGCAGAAATGACCTGTCACACCTGAAAACGTTAGACCCTGTGATGCAGCCGACCAATTGTTATGCTGCAACCAGCAGTTACATCTTTCAAACAAAATCCCAGCAGAATTACTAGAATTCTTTGAAACTGAAATCACTGGAGGATTTTTACTAAAGGAAAGCGCCAACAGAGGTAAGGAACCCAGATAGGAGGTGGCCTGCAGCTAGTAAAGACAACTATCCCTGAAGGGGAAGAATCAAGTACTGCAATTGGGAGAAAAGAGCCACGAGAAAGGGCTGGGGCTGGGAGCAAGGGCAATAGGTTGCCCGTGGTCAAGGACACAGCCGGCCCAGGGAGATCCCAATCTAGATGGGGCTCTGCTAGAAGGCAAAGGCAAGGGAAGTACACGGGCAGAAAACAGGGTGGAGGCGGTGGAGAGGATTAGAGGGGCAGGTGACATCATCGCCAGTGGGGGGTGGGCATGGCTACATCTGTCTATTGGGGTCTCATGAGGGTAAGAACAGAAGTGTGTGGCACAAGTTGATGCATAGTTGCGCTCAGAAAAGAAAACAAAAGCCATTTTCATTTATGTGGAATCGGCCTTATCTTTCTCATACTAATCTCATACTTTCTCATACTAATCTTGCTTGAATTCAAAGATACAAAGAAATATCACTGGCTTCCCTAGCTTCAATATTAATCATTACAAGTAATTTTAGGAGATACCTCCTAATAATGCCTGGTATTATACAGTGTATGCTTGTATAGTACAATATCTACTGACCTAGTACAAGTATAATACTAGCCATTATCATTATTAAATCCTCATTGCAAGGGGTCAGGAGGTGCTTCAGGCCCTCGTCCACCATCTTGGCAGCTATGCTGAGATTCCCTGGCGCTGCAGGTGAGTTCCAAACGCACCACAGCGCGGAGCACTGCAACTGAACATGTGCAGCATCTCTAAACACACACACACACACACACACACACACACACACACACCAACAGTGTCAGAGGGGAAATTCGCAAATGAATCTGCAAATGGTAGGCTCTGACGGATCCATTATTCAGATGGGGGAAACTGAGAGACCAGGGAGACCAAGTGATGTGCGGAAATCCTAACGCTCAGAGTGGAATTAACTTGATAGTCATGCCCTGAAGCCTCTGCATCAAACCCCCCATGCTGCTGTTTCTCAGTGAAAATTAGGTAGGCAAAAATGACAAGGCAAATGCCATCTCAAAGACATGAGTTTTATTCAGTGACGTATCAGGGAGATAGTCTCCAACTCACAGGAAGAGACAATGAGCAAGATCTGGTAGCAGGAGGGGTTGGGACAGAATATAGGAAAAACCATCAGGACCAAGAGAGCAGCACTCTTCAGAAGTCAAGGAGATGGGACAGCAAAGGACGTTCAGGCAGGGATTATCTACCCTTCCCCTTAGGCTGTGGCCGGAGATTAGTGGGAAGGGACATTGGGAAGGCGGCATTTCACCAGCATGCCCTTCAGATTTCATGAATGCAGAATCTAGGCATTAACGGTGCTAGCACAGCTAAACTCCGCTTCTAATCCACGCATCCTAAAAGTCTCAGCTGAGCTTGGTGAAGACTAGGGAATGGATAGAACAGTGAGATGCCAGCAACAAATAACAGACCATCAGAATTCTTTCAGCAATGGAACTGGCCACCTAGCACCCTGGATTGTTCATTTTTGTTGTCTTTTTTTCAATTTAGGTATAATCATTATTTCCTTGCTAAACAGTATTAAAAAATTACACCATTCCTTGGACTTTATCTGGAATTTTGGGTGGACTGACTGTGCCAAGAATCCACTGTACTGGAAACTGGAGAAACAAAGGGACTAGGAAAGGGATTTTACAATACGTTAAATTGTGAATTTTTTTTTTAATTTTTTTTTTATATTATACCACCGCAATTACAGAGATGTTCATGTTTGGCTTTCAGTCATACAGTTGTGAATTTTTAAACTGACTTGATTGAAAAGGACAGAAAGAAGGACAGAGAGGGAGAGAGAGAGAGAGAGAGAGAGAGAGAGAGAGAAAGAAATAGAGAGCGGCGAGAGAGCATTTAGAACATGGCATCAAGAATATGAAAGTGGAAAAACAAACAAAACCCCAGTTAAAAACATTCCTAGCTGGAAGAGAAAGAGATGGACGTCAATGTATTCATTCATTCATATACATCGACAGACCCACGGCGAGTCTGTAGAGCTGACCCTGGAAGCAGGCGTGAAGCGCTCCACTTCCAGAACTTGGGCTTTTATGGGACAGCCAGTAAGATAGGTCTGTATGTTCGGCTCCTTAAATCCTTGAGTCTCATAAATAGCCGAGAAAGGGATGTACTCTAAAAAACAAACAAGCAAATAAAGTTACTACAAGAAAGCGTGATATTATCTCCACTTGCCTTTTACAGACATCTCTTTACATAATAATACCATGTGAAAACACAGCAAAGAAACCAAACTTAAGTCCGTGTGATGACATTTGCAGGAAAAATCAATCATTTGCGGGTTGGAACAAATTTGTGCTCTGTCCAGCAACCCTGATAAACTCCCCTTACACAGAGTATCAGTCCTACCTTCCTGTATCTTTTGGATCATCTGGAGACACATCATATTCCACCTCCTGTCCTTCAAAATGGAGGTCTGATGTGTCCAGGTTTTCTATCAAATTACTCATGTCAGCAGCAATTTTCTGCAGCGCAGCAGTGTTTACTCGTGGCTCATTTTCAGTGACATGTCAGCTTCAAATGCAGGGACAAGCCAAGGGACTGGGGAAGAAGAAAAGGGTTACAAAAACATTATTTAAGTCAATAAAACCCTCTTCCATGGGTCAAATCTAGGCTTGCATTACTCCTGGAGAAGCAAGTCAGTTCTGTGTGACCCCATTATCTCAATCTGTTCTTTTTCTGGCTGGTAAAATTAACTTGGAGTGAGGTAATTAATGTACAAACAACAACAATAAAAACAACAAGTGCCAAGATGACTAACCACCAACATTTCTTTCATCTAATTGCATGATATTGGATGAATGAAGAGGGAGTTAAGAGGGACAGGTTTGAGAATGGTTATTGCAAGAAATTTATTCTTAATTAATAAATATAGGGGAGGCCTGAACAACAGTTGAGTGGGTAGGATATTTGCCTTGAATGCAGCTAACCTGGGTTAGAGCCCCTTGAACACCACGTGGTTGCTTGAGCCCCTCCAAGAGTGATCACTGAGTGCAGAGCCAGGAGCAAGATCTAAACAAAGCTGGGTATATCCCCCCAAAACAAAATAATGCAGAGGGAAATAGATAAAAAGCAAAATTTGAATAATTTCTAATTAAAAAGTAAAGCATATTACAATAATTTTAGTACGCGGATTTCAAAGATTTTTTGATGACATAATAATCTTTCTACATTTACTCTGTAGGTAACAAACAGTCTATTTTTGTGAGATACGATATTTGGAGGTCATGACTGTACCTTAGCAAAAGTTCTTGAAAGATTGGTGCACCTACTCTGAAAGACACCAGAGTGTGAGAATTATACTTCTCTCCTTTGTAAAGAAAACTGGTTCTATTTCATTCTGACATTTAATAACACAAGTCGTTGCACATCAGTACCCAGGGAAGAAGAGTTCATATAGATTTTATTTTTCACTTAAAATACTGAATGTAAAGCCTTGAGCTTTGACATCAGAGTTGGAGAAAAAAAAAACTGTGTTGTTTGACATAATTCCTTTGGTATAGCCAGGCCATCTTCCAGTATAAGATAAAAAAAAATAGTTTTTTCTCAGTGTTTAATGTGTAAGTGTCTTATTGTTGTTTCCTTACTGCCTTGAAGTGTTTAAAGGTGAGAAGCATCTAAATAACCCTCAAGGAAAGGTATTAAAGAAGTCTTTTAATGCTTTGAAAAAAATGGAGAAAAGGGTGGACTCCAAGTATAGTGCTCAATATCAAAATCTGCTAACAACTAATGAAAAACAATTTTAATGCTTTTTGTTCAGAGATTCACAGGAAAAGAACTTGGCTGCTGCACATTCCTTTATGATGCTCGAGGCTTTGGACTCTGATCACAGTGCTCATTACAAAAAAGTTTGCTAAATCAATGAAATAGTTTTTCTAATGATTTTGTTCACAGGATAACTACATTGGAATGCAGTAAACTTGCACACAGTGCTTAATACTGAGACTCCTAAAATAGTGCTCACTAAAAAATTTAATAATTTGTAAAATTCCTGATCCAGAGACTCAGATACATGGGGGAGAGAGCTGCTACTGGCTCTCCCTGCGCCCAGCTGATCATGAGGCACCCAGGAAGGAAGGCTGGTTCTTGCCCTGGCCTGTCATCCCAGCAGAGCCTGCAAAGAAGCCAGAGGAACCCCCTCGCCATGAGGGGCCGCCATTTTCAACATCCGAACTCCACAGATCATCAGAGCTCCACCCAGCAGAAAAGCCCATCTTTCCCCCATGTTCATCAATAAATGCATGAGATGAGAGACTACTACAAGAGTATCCCACCCGCACAGTAGAGCCTGGCAAGCTACCTGTTTCATATTTGATATGCCAAAAACCAGTAACAATTATAGACCTCATACCCATGAAGGAATGGTTTGAGGCTCTTC
>JAJIBD010003011.1:0-55306 GCA_021461705.1 Cryptotis parvus
TTTATATCCTATTAATGAATGCAGTCATTCTATATCTGTCCTTTTCCTTCTGACTAATTTCACTCAGCATGATAGACTCCATGTCCATCCATTTGCAGGTAAATTTCATAATTTCATCCTTTCTGACAGCCGCGTAGTATTCCATAGTGTAGATGAACCACAGTTTCTTTAGCCAGTCCTCTGTTCTCGGGCATTTAGGTTGTTTCCAGATTCTAGCTATAGTGAATAGCACAGAGATGATCAAAGAAGTACAGATAGTGTTTCTGCTATGTGTTTTTCGGTCTCTAGGGTATATTCCCAGGAGTGCTATTGCTGGATCAAATGGGAGCTCAATATCTAGCTTTCGGAGGATTGCCCATATTGTTTTCCAAAAGGGCTGGACCAGTCGGCACTCCCACCAACAGTGGATCAGAGTCCCTTTTTTCCCCACATCCATGCCAGCACCGGTTGTTCTTGCTGTTTTTGGATGTGTGCCAGTCTCTGTGGGGTGAGATGGTACCTCATTGTTGTTTTGATTTGCATCTCCCTGATGATTAAAGATGAAGAGCACTTTTTCATATGCCTTTTGGCCATTCGAATTTCTTCTTTTTGGAAGCTTCTGTTCATTTCTTCTCCCCATTTTTTGATGGGGTTGGCTGTTTTTTTCTTGTGGAGTGCTACCAGTGCCTGATATATCCTGGATATTAACCCCTTGTCAGATGGGTATTGGGTGAATATCCTTTCCCACTCTGTGGATTGTCTTTGTATCTTGGTCACCGTTTCTTTTGAGGTGCAGAAGCTTTTCAATTTTATATAATCCCATTTGTTTATCTTTGCTTCCATTTGCTTGGTCTGTGGTGTGTCGTCTTTAAAGATACTTTTTCGTTTTCGATGTCGTGGAGCGTTTCTCCTATGTTTTTCTTCGATGTACCTTATAGATGGGCTCATGTCTGATGTTGAGATCTAGAATCCATTTTGATCTGACTTTTGTGCATGGCGTTAGAAGGAGGTCTAAGTTCATTTTTTTACATGTAGCTGCCCAGTTTTCCCAGCACCATTTGTTGAAGAGGCTTTCTTTGCTCCACTTAATATTTTTTTGCTCCTTTATCGAAGATTAAGTTGTTGTATATTTGTGAGTGTGTTTCAGGATATTCAGTTCTATTCCATAGGTCTACGGGTCTGTCTCTATACCAATACCACACTGTCTTAATTACAACTGCTCTGTAGTAGAGCTTGAGGTTGGAGAAAGTGATACCTCCCATCTTCTTTTTCCCAAGGATTGCTTTAGCTATTCGTGGGGTTTTATTATTCCACACAAATTTCAGGAGTGTTTGTTCAATTTCTTTGAAGAACATCATGGGTATCTTTATAGGGACCGCATTGAATCTGTATAAAGCTCTAGGGAGTATTACCATTTTGATAATGTTAATCCTTCAATCCATGAGCAGGGAATGTGTCTCCATTTCCTCAGGTCTTCTTTTATTTCCTGAAGTAATGTTTTTTGTAGTTTTTCTTTGTAGAGATCCTTTACATTCTTTGTCAAACTGATTCCTAGGTATTTGATTTTCTGCGGCACAGTTGTGAATGGGATAGTTTCTTTAATGTCCCTTTCTTCTCTTTCGCTGTTTGCATATAGGAAGGCCATTGACTTTTGGGTATTGATTTTGTACCCTGCCACTCTACTATAAGAATGTATTATTTCTAGGAGCCTCTTGGTAGAGAGTTTTGGGTTTTCCAGGTATAATATCATGTCATCTGCAAATAGTGATAACTTGGCTTCTTCCCTTCCTATCCGGATGCCCTTAATGTCTTTTTCTTCCCTGATTGCTATGGCAAGTACTTCCAGTACTATATTGAATAGAAGTGGTGAGAGTGGGCAGCCTTGTCTTGTCCCTGATCTTAAGGGGAAGGCTTTCAGTTTTTCCCCATTGAGAATGATGCTCGCTGTGGGCTTGTAGTAGATGGCCTGGATTATCTTGAGGAAGGTTCCTTCAATCCCCATTTTACGGAGAGCTTTCATCATGAACGGGTGTTGAATCTTGTCAAATGCCTTCTCTGCATCTATTGATATGATCATATGGTTTTTATTTTTCTTTTTGTTGATATGATGTATTATGTTGATTGACTTGCGGATGTTGAACCATCCTTGCATTCCCGGGATGAATCCCACTTGGTCATGGTGTACAATCTTTTTGATGACTCTTTGGATTCTATTTGCTAGTATTTTGTTGAAGATCTTAGCATCTGTATTCATCAGGGAGATTGGTCTGTAGTTTTCCTTTTTTGTGACATCTCTGTCTGCTTTGGGTATCAGGGTGATATGTGCCTCATAAAAGCTATTTGGGGAGTGTTTCTGTTTTCTTCAATTTGCTGGAAGAGCTTGAAAAGAATTGGGAGTAGGTCCTCTTTAAAGGTTTTGTAGAATTCACTGGTGAATCCATCTGGACCTGGGCTTTTTGTGTTTGGGAGACTTTTGATTACCGATTCTATCTCCTCGATGGAGATAGGTTTGTTGAGGTATTCCAAATCTTCTTGTTGCAGACTTGGGAGGCTATAGGAATTCAGGAATTTGTCCATTTCTTCTAGGTTTCTCTTGTTTCGTGGCATACAGGCTCTCATAGTAATCTCTGATGATCTTTTTGAATTTCTGTGGTTTCTGTTGTGATGTCCCGTTTTCATTTCTGATTCTATTTATTTGGGTTCTCTCTTTTTCCTTTTCTTACAAGTCTTGCAAGTGGTTTGTCAATCTTGTTTATTTTTTCAAAGAACCAGCTTTTTGGTTTCGTTGATCTTCTGGATTGTTTTTTGACCTTCCATCTCATTGATTTCTGCTCTAAGTTTTATTATTTCTTTCTTTCTGCTTGGGTTGGGCTCCTTTTTTGTTGATCACTCTCTAAGATCTTAAGTTGTGAGTCAGACTGTTTGTGATGGCCTTTTCTTCTTTTCTGATGAATGCTTGAAGAGCTATGAACTTGCCTCTTAACACTGCTTTTGCTGTATCCCACAAGTTCTGGTAATTCGTGTCTTCAGTCTCATTTGTTTCCAGGAATCTTTGGATTTCCTCTTTGATTTCTTTTATGACTTGCTGGTTGTTCAGCAGTGAGCTGTTTAGTTTCCAGGTACTTGGTATTGGTCTCCGTTTTTGTGTACAATTAACTTCTATTTTCAGTGCATCATGGTCTGAAAAAATAGTTGGCACAATTTCTATCTTCTTGATTTTATGGAGGTATGATTTATGGCTCAGCATGTGATCTATTTTGGAGTATGTTCCATGTGCACTGGAGAAGAAAGCGTATTCAGCTTTTTGGGGATGAAATGCCCTGTATATGTCTACCAGCCCTCTTTCTTCCATCTCTTCTTTTTAGGGCCTGTATTTCCTTGGTAAGTTTCAATCTTGTTGATCTATCCAGGGTTGATAGAGCAGTGTTGAAGTCTCCAACTACAATTGTGTTGCTGTCAATGTCTTCTTTGAAGTCTATTAGTAGTTGTTTTTAGGTATTTTGCTGGCCCTCGTTGGGTGCATATATGTTTAATAGCGTGATTTCTTCCTGATATATGCATCCCTTGACTATTAAGAAGTGACCTTCACTGTCCCTTCTGACCTTCTTCAGCCTGAAGTCTATGTTGTCGGATACCAGTATGGCCACCCCAGCCTTTTTGGATGGGTTGTTTGAGTGAAGGATTGTTTTCCAGCCTTTTTATTTTGAGCCTGTCTTTGCTCCGATTGTTCAGGTGTGTTTCTTGAAGGCAGCAGAATGTCGGATTCAATTTTCTGATCCATTTTGCCACTCTGTGTCTCTTAACTGGTGCATTTAGACCATTGACATTGAGAGAGATTATTGTCATGGGATTTTGTGCCATCTTTCTGTATAGGTTGGTTGTTCTTTTTTGGTTATGTCTCGTCTTATAGTAGATCTTTCAGTCCCTTCTTTTTAAGGTTGGTTTTGATTTTACAAAGTTCCTAAGCTGTTGTTTATCCAAGAAGTTGTATATCTGTCCTTCAAATCTGAGTGAGAGTTTAGTTGGATAAAGAATTCTTGCTGAGGCATTCATTTCATTAAGTTTTTTTACTATATCCCACCACTGCCTTCGGGCTTGGAGGGTGTCTTCTGAGAAGTCTGCTGAAAGTCGAATGGTTTGCTCCTTTGTATACAATTTCCTTCTTTGATCTTGCTGCCTGAAGAATTATGTCTCTGTCTATGGCATCCATTACTTTGACTAGGATGTGTCTTGGGGTCTTTCTATTGGGGTCTCTTCTTGCTGGTGCGCGCCGGGCTTCTTGGATCTGTATGCCTTCGTCCTTTAACTCGGGAACTTGTCAGCCAGTATGTTTTTAACTGTTTTGATTTCCTTGGGGTTACTTTCCCTGTCCCTCTGGGACGCCGATGATTCTTATGTTGTTCCACCTGGCTTCATCCCATTGTTCTCTGTTCCGTTGCTGATCCATTTTCTGGTCTTTTTCCATCTTATGTAGTTCTCTGAGTGCTTTCTGCAGCTCATCTTCAGTCTCACTGATTCTCTCTTCCGCTGCTGTCATCCCTACTGTTGAGAGCCCCTATTGTGTTTTCCATTTCATCTACTGAGTTTTTTAAGCGATGATATTTCTATTTGCAAGGTTCTCATTTCTGCTCTCATTTCCTCCCGTAATTTATTGACTGCCCTTTCAACTGCTTAGTTTATGTTCTCCTGTATTTTATTGGACATCTGCTCCATTTTTTTCATTGAGCTCCTTTAACACCCTACCAATTTCTTCTCTAATTTCATTGTCAGAGCGATCTTGCACATCTATATTCTTTTTTGAGTCTTCAGGGTCGATTCCTTCATCTGTTCTTCGAGCCGGGGATCTGCGTTGTTTCCCCATGGTGTTGCGGTGCTCAGGGGATAGATTCCTCTAGTGTACTGTTTCTTTTTTTTCTTGAGGGTATTACCTTCCCTTTGTTTTGAATTTCCTAGTTTTAGTATTAGTAAGCGGCCGCCGCCACCAGCCCACACCCCAGGAGAGACTACCTGAGGCGGAGAGAGGCCAGTGTGAGAGTTCAAAATGTCCGTTTACTTCCGTTTCCGCTCAGACTTCTGGGGCTGTAGTTCCATCTTCTGCTGAGACCTGGGGCTCTACCACAGCCCCAGGCGCCTGCCTGGCCAGCCACACCCCCAGGGAGAAGACCTGAGGCGGAGACAGGCCGGAGTGAGAGTTAAAATTGTCCGTTTACCTCTTTCTTCCTTTTCCTTCCTTCCTTCCTTCCTTTCTTTCTTTCTTTCTTTCTTTCTTCCTTCTTTCCTTTCTTTCTTTCTTTCTTTCTTTCTTTCTTTCTTTCTTTCTTTCTTTCTTTCTTTCTCTCCTTCCTTTCTTCCTTTCTTCCTTCTTCCTTCCTTCCTTCCTTTCTTCCTTTCTTTCTTCTTCCTTCCTTCCTTCCTTCCTTCCTTCCTTCCTTCCTTCCTTCCTTCCTTTTCCTTTCTTTCTTTCTTTCTTTCTTTCTTTCTTTCTTTCTTTCTTTCTTTCTTTCTTTCTTTCTTTCTTTCTTTCTTTCTTTCTTTCTTTCTTTCTTTCTTTCTTTCTCTCTCCTTCCTTCCTTCCTTTTCTCTTCTTTCCTTCCTTCCTTCCTTCCTTCCTTCCTTTCTTTCTTCCTTTCCTTCCTTCCTTTCTTTCTTTCTTTCTTTCTTTCTTTCTTTCTTTCTTTCTTTCTTTCTTTCTCTCTCTTTCTTTCTCTCTTTCTCTCTCTTTCTTTCTCTCTCTTTCTTTCTTTCTTTCTTTCTTTCTTTCTTTTCTTTCTTTCTTTCTTTCTTTCTTTTCTTTCTTTCTTTCTTTCTTTCTTTCTTTCTTTTCTTTCTTTCTTTCTTTCTTTCTTTTCTTTCTTTCTCTCTCTTTCTCTCTCTCTTTCTTTCTCTCTTTCTTTCTTTCTTTCTTTCTTTCTTTCTTTCTTTCTTTCTTTCTTTCTTTCTTTCTTTCTTCTTTCTTTTCTTTCTTTCTTTCTTTCTTTCTTTCTTTCTTTCTTTCTTTCTTTTTCTTTCTTTCTTTCTTTCTTTTTCTTTCTTTCCTTCCTTCTTTCTTTCTTTCTTTCTCTTTTTTTTTTTTCTGTTTTTTTTCTTTTTTGGGCCATACCCAGAGGGGTTATCTCTTGCTCTGCATTCAGGAATTCCTCTTGGTCTTGCTTGGGGGACTATATAGAGTGCTGGGGATCAAACCGGGGTCACCTGCATGCAAGGCAAATGCCCTATTTGCTGTATTATTGCTTCTGCCCCTAATATAAAATCTTTTAAACATATTTTTTTCACCTTAATACACACTGACAATTAACTGCCACCCACTGAAAGTACATTTTTTGTTTGTTCGTGTTTGAGGGTGATCTCCAACTATGCTCAGGATTTGCTTCTGGATTTGTGCCTAGGGATTTCTCTTGGAAAAGCTCAGGGGACCACCTGTAATGTTGGGGATCAAACCTGGATCAGCTACATGCAAAGCAAGAGTCTTAACACTAATATCTGTGGCCCCAGTTACATATAGTTTTCTATACTTTTCTTTCAATTTTTTTTTTGTTGACCTCTGACTGGGGTGGAAGGGGAGTGGAGCAGTGTGTGTGTGTGTGTGTGTGTGTGTGTGTGTGTGTGTGTCTGTGTGTGTGTGCGAGAAAGAGAGAGAAAGATAGAGAGCAAGAGAGAAAGATGATATGTGGTATGCATCATTTCAGACCTGTAGATATAGAGCTCTGTTCTGTATCAATATCAGTTTTATTCAAAGTGCCCTAAGATATAAGATATCATGGGAGTTTAAAGTTCAGCAGGAGAATTTCTTGTTCCCAGCAACTCCTTAGAAGTAGATGCATGCAAGATCTATAGAGATGTTATAAGATTACCAGAATCATTTGTTTGGATTTCTCTTTCCCTTAATACTCTAAAAGTTAGTATCTCTCTTTTACTTACATATGTCATTCTAACTCTGACTACAAATAACTTACTGTATTTCATTAATATGCAGGTTTTAATAGCTCTAGGATCATAAAGCATCTTACTTTATAGCATGTCAGTTTAATTAGTCTTTCAGTAAAATATTAATAATGATGCACCATATAATCAGGACATTTTAGAGTCAATGAAATTTAACTTTTGTTTTTACATAGTTATTTTCCTCAGTCCAGAAGATGTGACTATCTTGATAACTATTACGGTTACCATTCATGGTTTACATAATGAGTGTGTATTTATAAGCAGGAATTTTTTTTAAAGTAAAACATTTCCAGATTTATATCTTATAGGATACTATAAAACTGCATCTCATCTCTTCAACTTGACCAGCTAGCAGAATCACTAGAGAAGCTTTTGAAACAATGAAGATTTCCACACTCCTGTGGTTCTGTTTCTGCATGTAACACAGTCTGTTTTTCAGAAAGCCTCCAGGATGATTTCGATGATCAGAGAAATCTGAAGAGTGCACCACAGAGGAGAAGCACATAAGAAGAATTCTTTTATTTTTTCATCTAGTCTTCTATAGGAAGCATATAGAAGGAATCTACAATTTAAATAGCACTGTTATAAAGTAAAAATGTATCAAAAATCATGATGTTCCACATACAAAATTTCTGTTGTTTCATAATGTCATCTCTAGTATATTTTCAATAATATTTTTAGAAGTAATAAATAAATTTATGGATAAAGCAGTAAAATTAATTTCAATGGCTATGGAGATAAGAAAAAATTTAAGCACATAAAATATTAATTTCCACTGAGACTTGAAAATCAATTCAATTCAGCGCCCTTTTATGTTTCCTCCATGGTTTATGGAACACTGCTTAACTGAGCTAGACACCCTGAAATAATACTAGTCTCTTGAAATACTGGGTTTTATTTATTTAATTTTGGTAGGCTTCATTGCACACAAGAAGGCATGACACAGGAATCACAAAGGACCTGTCATTTACCGTGTGACCTTAGGCAGGTCATTTAGCTTCTCTTAGCTCCAATTTTCCCATCTGTAAAATAATTAAGTAGAATTAGATGACCCCTAAGGTTGCTTCTGCTGCTAACATTATTGGTTTTAGTGTCCTGAATGAGGCAAATGGAAGCAAGAACTGATAATTTACAGAGTGAAATTAAGATCCAACTTGTTGTCTCTGAACTTTGGTAATTCACTACACTAATAATGAGTCTCAGGAAAAAGACAATCTCAAAGCAACTGAAATCTGATAAAGAAAAGATTAGGAAGTTACACATTTTGCATTGATATTTGACCCTTTCATATATATTGGGGCTTATTTTTTTTAAAAAAAACTCAAGAAAATATGTAATAATAAATCCCAAGAAAACATGCCATAATAAATCCCAAGAAAACATGTGTTTATGATGTATGAGCACTGTAGACTGTTAATGGTATTATAAATGTATAAGTTACCAGAACATGGTAAAATATCTTATTTTTTTATCATTTCACAATATCTACTCACTATATACCATATTTGAAATTAAGGTAATGTTATATGTTAATTTCATTTCAATCTTTTTTGAGTTTTAAATTTTTTATGAAATAATTGTGATTTACAAATGTATTAATAGTTGAGTTTAAGGTATATAATATTTCAACACCAATTCCTATTACCAGGATTAACTTCCCTCTACCAGTGATCCCATTTTCCTTCCTCACCCCTACCTGTCAACTTGACAGGCACATTGCAGTTTCTCTGGTTGAAGCTTAGATCTTATGTCTTCAGAACACTTTTAAAAGAATACTTAAGAAATGAATTAATAAAAGTAAAAAAATAGTAAGTGACAATTTATTGAGCATTTACTGTATGTCTGTCAGAAATTGGCGTGGGTCCCCCATCAGGGAATAGACATCAGGGAATAGAGTTCCTTTTTACCTCAAGGACTGGTGACAGACAAATTCCATGAGTCCAGCACAGTTCCAAAAAGCTTTTCTACTTATCACCAATAATTAAACAAACTTTGCTACTACAATCCAAGGTGAGGGGATCTCGGACCTGTGGCTGCTGATCAGATCTCTCTGACCATGTGTTTAGGTCCAGCCTCCTCCCACCAAAATGGATGCTTCTTCCCCCAAAATGCAGCTTTTTCTTTCTCCCATGGTGCCAAAAGCCAAAGGTGGGTGATGCTTGTGGCCTGGCCTTTGCAAAGTCAAAGACCCACAAATTTCCGGTGAACCACACCTAGCTCAGGTCTATATCCATGCTAATTGACAGGGCCTCTGTCCCTTCTACCCCATTCTCTTATTCATAGCATCAGGGGAGAGGGGCTTGGCTTAGCAATTACACCTAAGAACAAAAGCATCTCAGGATGCATAACATGAGGGAAATAACATTGCCTCATGAAATAACTTCTTGATAATGAGCACTGTTGATATATGCTAATCGGTCATCATGTGCCTATTCATCTCTTCTCTCCATTTAAAAAACAAATATGGATCACGCCCATGGGGTGTTAAGTCTGACTCCTGGCTTTCTGCTCAGAAATCATTCCTGGTGGAGCTACCAGAACTCTCTGGGGTGCTGAGGATTAAACCAGGTTGGCTACATGCAAGGTACCCCCCAATGTGTTATCTTACCAACTTTTCTCTTCATTATTTTTAGGTTTTTTAATGGGGTTTCTCTTCATTTTTTTTAATATTGCTGGACTTTTGTTGTTGTTACTGAGCTTCATGAGAGCTTTATAGAGGTTTTATGTTATCTGAAGTATTATGTGAGAGTATCTTCTCCCTCTTAACTGTATCACTGTATCACTGTCTTCCCGTTCATCATCGATTTGCTCGAGCGGGCCCCCGTAACATCTCCATATGTCCTGTCTCATGCTAGTAGAGCCCAAAGCATCTGCTTGCTTCAGGAACATAAAGAGCCCTCAATCCATTCCAGAATGAGGTCTATAATTGTTACTGGAATTTGGCATATATATCAAATACAACATGGGTAGCTTGCCAGGCTCTGCCGTGCAGGTAGCATACTTTTTTGTAGGCTGCTGGGTGGAGTTCTGAAGAGAGAGAATCCCCGGATGTGGAAAATGGAGGCCCTCATGGAGTGGGAGGTCGTCTGGCTTGTTGCGAGGCTCTGCTGGGGTGGTGGGCCAGGGCTGGAACCCACCATCCCTCCCGGGCACCTCGTGAGCAGCTGGTCACAGGGAGAGCCAGTAGCAGCTCTGCCGCAGGTCCTTCGAGTCTCTGGACCGGCATACCTGGGCGGATTTTGAAAGAGTGCTGAAGGGTGGAACTCGATGAGCTGGGCGCTGATAGGCTGGTCTGCTGGGTGGTGGTCTGACAAGAGAGAAGTTCGGATGTGGAAAATGGAGGCCCTCATGGAGTGGGGGTCGTCTGGCTTGTTGCGAGGCTCTGCTGGGGTGGTGGGCCAGGGCTAGAACCCACCATCCCTCCCGGGCGTGCCTTGTGAGCGGCTGGTCACAGGGAGAGCCAGTAGCAGCTCTGCCCCCATGTCTGTGAGTCTCTGGTCAGAACTTAGACCATGCATAAGAACCCAAGTCTCCCACCAAAGAGGATCCCACCAGAGAGGAGTCCCACCAAAGAGAGAGGCTCTCACCTGGGAGAGAGTTCTACCAAAGAGAGAACCTCTTAACTAGGTGTCATTTTATTTTATCCTGAGTTTCTTTTGTTGTGCAGAAATTTTTCCATTTCAAATCATCCCCCTGGCTCATTTTTGTTTTCCTTTTTCTTCTTCAATGAAATCAGGTCAATGATGACGCCTTTGCTATCCAGATCCTAAAGTGCTCTGCCCATATTTCCCTCAATGTATTTTATGGTTTCTTGTCTAATTTCCAGGTCTTTGATTCACTCTGAATTAAGTTTTTTTATAGTGTGAGATATGGATTTAATTTCATTATTTTACAAATAATTGTCCTATTTTTCCAGCACCATATGTTGAAGAGATTTTTCCATGCTCATCTACTTTATGCACCTGACCTTTTAGATTTTGTTTTAGACAAGTAAAACTCTTCACTTGTATCACTTGCCTTCCCGTTGTTCATCGATTTGCTAGAGCAGGCACAAGTAACATCTTCATACGTCCTGTCACATGCTAGTGTAGCCCAAGGGCATCTGCTTGCTCCAAGAACATGAAGAGCCTCAAACCATTCCACCAGGTCATGCGAATGAAGTCTATAATTGATAATGGTATTTGACATATCAAATACGACACGGGTAGCTTCGCCAGGATATGAGGGTGATCTGGCTGCGACATCTGTCACCCCATTGATCGCCAGGGTTAAATCAGCTGATCTGGCTGGCTAGGCGGGTGTCCCCTTCCTCCCTCAATGCTCTATGTGCACCCCTCCTGAAGCTGCGTGCTCAGTTGAAGAGGATGGCCTTCCCTGAATAGAGATGGACGATCTTCAGTCGAGAGTATACTAGTAGCTGTGCTCCCTTGCTAGAACCTCCAAACAAAACTCTTTACTTACTCATAAAAATAGATTAAAAACACAGATTAGAAATATATAAGTGATTTTGTATGCCTACAAGGATTCCTGTATAACTCACCAGAAGCAAGACTTGGTAAGAAAAGCCTTGTACCTTGTTTAGGAGATCCTATGGTGGGAGTGACAAAACCCCCTCAGGGACGCCTGTCTATCTGCAGAGCTGCAGAGGCTGCAGAGTTTCAAGTCTGAGAAGATCAGAACAGTCTCTCTCTCTCTCTCTCTCTCTCTCTCTCTCTCTCTCTCTCTCTCTCTCTGCGTGTCCCCCACCCCACCCCGTAGCAGATGCTGATATTAAACTCACCCTCTTTTAGTTCCAACTCTTCCTCTTTCCCAGAACATTATATTTGAGTGAAGTTGATATCTAGAGTCTCTGGAACAAGGGAATAAATGCCTGTTGGCCTGTTTCTTGTTTCACTAGTTCACTCAGGAAAGCTGCAGGGAAGAAAACTCTTCCCTGCCTTCTCAGTATGGCTGTCCTCACTTTTTGCTCCACACATTATGTTATGTTTCTTTCTAGTTTCTGACTCTTAGTGACCCACAAACTTCACTTTCTACACCATTTTCTGTGGTTGCCCCTAGTCTTTCCATTGTAACACTAGGGTGTTACAATCACTAAACTTCTCTGGTCACTGGACTGGTCAGTTCCACAAACCACTGACAAGCAGTAGCTTTTTTAATGATGACATCAATTAGCGATAGGTACAGTTATTGTCATTTACAGATGAGGAACAGAGAAAATGTTAATTAGAATCAGATAGGAGATCAAAGAGAAAATAGAGAAGTTGGAGAATTTTATAAATCAATTACTTCTAACAGATATACACAGAACACTCCAACAACAGACAAGGCATTGTTCTCAACAACAGAAGATGAGTGCTTATGAGAGCCTCTACAATATACCACATGTCAGGAACAAGACAAGTCTCAGCTAATTCAATACTGAACTCAGAAAAAAAAATCTGATCACTTGATCACTTTACATCCCATTATTCATCGATTTCCTCTAGCCGGCACCAGTAAACATTTCCATTTGACCCTATCATGTGCCAATATAACCCAATGGCATCTGGTTGCTTCAGGAATACAAAGAGCCTTAAACCGTTCATTTAGGGTCTTGATGAAGAAGTCTGACCATCTTGTAGGTGGGCGGCCACGTGATCTTTTGACATACTGGGGGATCCAGTCGGTAACGTCTCTAGTCCAGTGGTTGTCTCCAAATCGCATTACATGTCCAGCCCATCTGATTTTCGATGCCTTGGCAAACGAGACAGCGTGCCTGACTCTGGAACAGCGATGGAGGTCGGAGCTCCGGATTCCTTCTTTCACTTGAGTGAGGCGTGATATTCCAAGCATAGCTCTTTCGATTCTCATGCTGCTTTAGTAGGGGCCAAGTCTCTGAGGCATATGTTAATGCAGGGAGAACAGTGGAGTTGAAGAGATGTGCCCTGAGCTGGAGATTCCTTGTCTTTTTAGTTATTTCTTCAATGCTTTTGAAGGCATTTCATGCCGCTCTCTTCCTACTGTGCAGCTCAGGTTTTAGGTTGTTCATCATGTTGACTTCTCGACCTATGTACACATAACTGCTGCATTCAGAGATGTTAGTTCCATTGAGAGTGAATGGGGCCTCTGTAACTAGTTCTGATCACATTTATACATTTTCTGATCACAATGTATAAAACCAAAATATAGCGTGGTGATTACCAGAAGTTTGGAGGAAAAAAAGGAATTTGTTAATGGCTATAGAGCTTCACATTTGTAAACAGGAAATGTCCTGGAAATTATTTAACACAATATGTGTATACTTTGCCCTACAGAATTTAATTTGGAATGTTTCTTCCAACCCACAGCTCAGAATGTCTTATTTAAAAAAAAAATGAGTCCATTTGCATTCTAAATACTTTCTGTCACTGCTTAACAGTGAGAGCAATCATGTAAATCTTTATCAACAAGCTGGTGTACTAGGCTGACAGGAAATGTCTTCAGAGTCACCACTGGGTTTTCTTTCCCATGGTTCTGTCGGTGTCCTGGCAAAGGCTCTTTGAAGCTTGTTTGCAAAGGTAATCCAGCAAAGACTCCTTGATCTCTAGTTCCATGGCTGTCTGAATTCTTGGGCTCAGGTTCTGCCCCAATGTAGTTTCTGGGCAATTTCTGCTGCCAACTTTAAAATTTATGGAATCAGGGTTAGGTGAATAATTTTACTTTGTTTTGCCCATTACAATTTTGTCTGTGGTTTCCTTGAAGAATATGCTTTTCTCCCCACAGTTAATTTAGCTTTATAAAAGGAATCTTTCTCCTTGTGGACATCTGATGCATCTTGATCAATATGTGCATTTTATCCTTTTGGCAATGGAGATTCACTAAGAAATGGGCAGAAGATGCTAGGTAGGCAACACAAGCCAGTCCTGGAGAGCTGGAGCTGTGGAGCTAGAAGGCCTCTGTCTGGAAGGATGGAGGCACAAAGCTCCTGGGAGTCAGAGAGAGCCCACAGTGAAATGAAGCCAATCCAGGAAAAAGGGAAAGGGATGGGAAGAGACAGATAACATGACATGAGCCATGATTCCAGTTATACTTGGACTTTTTGAAAGTTATTCAATAAACTTTTGAGATGATTTCAGTTTTCATTGCATTGAGAGTCCACACACAGTCTTTACTGCTGTACTGTGCTGTATTCCAGCAACACAGAGTTGGAGAAAATTAAATAATTATCCAAATATATATTAAAAGCTCAAATAATTACCCTTTCACGTGCATTCTTCCACAGTAGATGGCTGTTTATGCAGAACAGATGGAAATAACCTGATCAAAATAAATGATATCTTCAAAAATGGAAAAAAGCTTAACATAAAGCATAATAATTAAAACCAACTTGATTCATTTCTTCAATGCTGGGCAAGTATTCAAATGGAGTTTTCTTTCTGTTATATAGATAAATAAATGAGATACATAAAAATAGATAGTTTAGCCACTGCAATTTAAAGCTTCAAGCCATTTGTTACTGCCAAAATGTGCTCACACAGCAAGATTGCTATGCAACATTTTAATTGTGAGTTTGCCACATTGTCAATATTGCTCATTTGTTCCTGCAGTACGATGTTGTCCTTGAATTGTATGCACTATAATTAACAAAATATCCTTCAATAATTATAGTTGTGTGCTTTTGATAAATGGAAGGTCATAAAGAAAAATTAGAAGCTTATATTTCTGATACTTTCTTTGTTTCTATTCCCAACAAATAACCTATATTTTCAAGGTTATTGAGATATGGCTGGAATTACAACAAAAGAAGCAAAACATTTGTTTCAAAGACAGTAAACCTTTAAGAGCTATCTAGCATCATATGTTTCTGTCATTAACAGCTGATGTTGATAAATAGTTTGATGTTTATTATTTTTAGTAGAAAGGATTCCTGGCCTTGAAGAGTTGAAAACCCCTGAAGGAAGGGATTTAGTGCCTGCATTGTGAAGCAAAGACTTCAGTTGCCCGCAGGGTTCTCCCACTACCACATCTTTATCAGGTTCAAAGTCCTGCTTTTGCAGACACAGGCTGTCACTTGTAAATGAAATCCTTTTGCTTAGGAGATCCCCTTTTTTAATATTAAAGCCTTTCAATATACTTTAAATCCTTAAAAGGTAAAACGTTTCAGGTTCCTATAGAAGAAAATCAGTTAACTTGTACTGAACCCATTCAGTGTTTCAAATACTAAATGGCAAATTTCAAAGGACAGCACAAAAAGTTGACACATTTACTAGGCTGAACCAATGACATTAAAAAAGATAGTACAATACCATCTTCATTTTCTGAGAACACTGATGATTCAGTTAGGCAATTTTAGGATTAAGTTTTGTCAGTTTCCCTTCACACCCCTTTTTTAAAGGGAAAATTAACCCACAGCTGAAGGCCCACAATAAGGACTAGGACACAATGAGAGCTGTTTAAATGTGCATTTTTCCTACCTTATTTATTTGCATAGAGCCTGTAGGAAGACATTTTGCACTCCTTTACCTCCATACGCTGATAACTATTAGGGAACAAAAAAGCCCCACATTTATCTGAGATGAAAAGAACAACTCAGCAAAATAGTGACAATGATTTAACATGTTTAAAGTAGCACACAATTTATAAAGAAAATATTTCCCACATAAATCTGTATGCTTTGCTTTAAAGAAAAAAAAACTTTTGTCCTGGGGTCACACCCAGCAGTGCTCAGGTTTTGCTTCTTATTTTTTGATCAGGGATCATTTCTAGTGAGGCACAGGTGAACATATGGGGCCCTGGAAACTAAACCCAGTGGTCTGAGTGCAAGGCATGTGCCTTACCCACTGTTACTATTTCTTGGAGAAATTCTCTTTTATTTAACCTTAAGAGAAATATATGCTCCTTCACAAAAATATATCAAACAAAAAGCTTTTTTTTTTTATTTTGATTTTTCTGTTTTTTGGTGCTAGGGATAAAATGCATGGCCCATAAAGGCAAAGCAAGAGCACTACCAGTAAACTCATATCCCGTCCCAATGTAATATTTTTTAAAAGCATGTAATAATCTCAGCAGCCAACTGTGGTGTCTGTTAAAATGGTATATGCCCTCTCAAAGTTTTAATGGTTAAGTGGCAGTGGTTGTGGAATGTATCTTTGGATCTACTTGATTTATTTTCCAAAGTTGAGAGGTCAGAGAATAACAAAAGCAGGGCTCAAACTGATCTTATGACTCTAGATTTGTTTCTTTATATTATATTGCATTTGTTACTGGTTTTGAAATACTGCGCAGGGAGGAAGAGAGCGGCATGGAATGCCTTCAAAAACATCGAAGAAATAGCTAAAAGGACAAAGAACCTCTGGCTCAGGGCACAGCTCTTCAACACCACCGTTTTTTCCCTGCATTAACATATGCCTCAGAGACCTAGGCCCTAAGAAAACAGGATGAGAATGCTATTTGGGTCTCCCAAAGAGGAATCGAAAGAGCTATGCTTGGAATATCACGCCTCACTCAAGTGAAAGAAGGAATCCCGAGCTCCGACCTCCATCGCTGTTCCAGTGTCAAGGACGCTGTCTCGTTTGCCAAGGCATCGAAAATCACATGGGCTGGACATGTGATGCGATTTGGAGACGACCGCTGGACTAGAGCTGTTACCAACTGGATCCCACGGGATGTCAAAAGATCACGAAGCCGCCCACCTACAAGATGGTCAGACTTTGTCAAGACCCTAAATGATCGGTTTGAGGCTCTTTGTATTCCTGAAGCAACCAGATACCATTAGGCTACACTGGCACATCAATTGGAAATGTTACCGGTGCCAGCTCGAGCAAATCAATGAATAACGGGATGTCAAGTGATCAAGTGATTATATTGCATGTCATTCAATTACATACTTTATAATCATTGAAGGTAATAGACCTATCATAAAGCAGTAGTTTTGAGAATGCTGCACATGTTTATTTGAGGTTTATTTCTCCAATCACCGTTGAGCTTCTTCCTATATTTGGAAAGTTAATGCCTAACAAAACCACCTGCACTTTGAAGATACTCAAGGAATACAGTATGACTGAATTGAATTTTAAAACATTTCTTCATGACCTCCGAAGGACTTTTGTTATGGTTTGTGTTTTAGCTATTAACTATAAGGGAAAATATAAAGTGAAATCATACAATAATATATCCCCACACATATTCAAAACTTGACATTATAAACCCATAAAATATATCACCGGTTTTACATCCCTTGTAAATAGCCACAAATTTTTACTTCCTTTGACTTTTTACTTCAATAAATTTTTTGCCACAGAAAGCTAAAATAATAGTCTTTCACGAAGCATCCTATAATAAAAAATGAAAAGACATTACAAGTTTAGGGACTTTCTTACACTTTTTAATGTTAGTTTGTTTGGACGTCCATGCATCTGGAGGTGGATTCAGGGGACAAAAAAAAATATTAAAAATATCTAACAATCAATTGGCGGCCACTGATCATTTGAAGAGATTCTAAGTAGAAGATTGGAGGAAGTTCCTCAAAAATCTCATGCTCAGCTAGTCCTTAATCCTGCAGTTACTCCAGAATGAGGAACTCCCGAGCACCAAAGGAGGGTCTGTGGTGGAGAAGCTAATGGGGTGTTGGGAGGAAGGATTCATGCAACGTTCTTTGCAGAGATGAAGGAAAATCAATTCAAGTTTTGAGAATTTTGAAGATGAGCTTCCATTGGGAATAGATGCATGGCTTGCTAAAGTAGGAGTACACATGGAAAGGACATTTTGCTCTAAATTGGAGAATATAGTGCCAGACTTGAATTTATTGGTTGTGTTGCATAAATCTGAACAAGTAACTTAACTATTTTCGTCATTGGTCTTTAAATTTGAAAAGACATTTGTGCAGTCTACCTGATTAAGGCTTTGGAAGACAGGAAAGTGTACTCTTTTTGTACAGAAAAGCATAAAGTATTTGAGAGTTTACAAATATAACTTCATTTTAAAATTGTAGGAACTGAAACCTATTGTAGTTTGAATCACATTCTCAAAATAACAATTATTTCTATTATGCTTAGAAATATTTACTATTGAGAACAATTCCTCCAAAAATATTTTTTATAATGAATTGCTTTTGGCAGAGTAATTTATTTCTTGAAATCTTGTTTTATAATATTTTGTCATGCTCAGAATAGCTCTGTGAATTAAAAAATAAAAGTCTCAGACCTATACTTTATTCATCAGAAGACAATACATTTTATTAATAGTAGTAGTGACACACTCATACTAAAACTAATACTAAATTGAAAAAGCAGTGTAGAAAAATGAGTAAATAGAACAAAATGTACATGACTTCAGCTGAAAAGTACAGCACTTAGGATTTCCTGAGTTCTACTGTAAAAGATTTGAGCTTACATTATGTGAATTTATCCTTCCATGTACTATAGTTATTAAATTCTAGGAACTTTGCCAGAGATGATTTCATTTACTGCACGCAGTATGATTTTTATTAAGGTTTCTATATTTTTAAAAGTTCTTAAATTATTGAAGGATTTTCACCTTTTCTAACAAAACAGCAATAAACAGAGCATTTAAAACAAGGAAGGTACAGTCACTTTGTACTGTTAAAAATAATTACCCACCTTTGAAAATATATTTTCAAATGTCTTTGTGGGCTAATTTTATGTTTTACATGTCAACAGAAAGAAAGAAACCTTGTGGGCCTCTTCTGTTTCTTTGAAGACCCATGGTTATCACTCTTTCTTTGACATGTAGTCATTATGTTGTTTATGAAAGTCAACTGTAACTCCATAGGGAGGTGTCCAAGAAATTTTAAGGTAAGGTAAAAGCTTCTTCCTTAGGAAATTACCTCAAAAGCATGCAATTTACTAACCCCTAGAGACATTTCATTCTGTAAATAGCTCTGAGAGAGCTCTCCTTATGTTAATTACAACTGAAGGCTGGACTTCAGCATATCTGGAAAATAGTGTAAAATTACTCTAAAAATTTCCTTTCTACCAAGGCCCATATATTTGATACATTTACAATACTTACCATAAATTGTATAATAGTGTTGCCTTCAAATTTCTAATCAAATCCTTTGAATCCGTGTTTTTTCAAAGATACAATGCCAGCTGATAATATTGTGAGATAATTTTAAAAGAATCATAGAAAAATATACATTTTTCTCTAATTTGCTTGGGTCTTTGCAATGTCCAGTTATTAAATTTATGTTTGAGCTGGAATGAAATGAAAAGTTAAAAATGTTTTTCCCTTCCTATGGTCCAGAGTTAGTGAGCATAAGCCTTTGACCTATTATCAGTTTAAACAAACAGATGCTTTTCTCAATCTCTTGTTTAAGATGGCAAATCCCAGGACTGGGTCAGAAGGAAGCTGGTCACAAACATGCTTTCAAAGGAGAAAGAAATCTATCAAAGCTACTGACAGCTCTGGCTGCAGCTAAAAGATGTGCAGTATATTCATTCTGTTTGTGTCTTTTGCCTGCACTTTCAGCCAACAAGGAAATAGATACAAACCTAAGACTAGATATCATTCTAAAAACTAACTTTGGGTGACAATCAAGAGTTGAGGTGAAGGATGAGAGCTTTTCCCACCATAATGAGGCAGTTTGAGGTTGTTAATATTAATAATTTTCGTCCTAGATGACTTTTCTGGTTTTCTTGCAGCGGTGCGAGGTGGGGGTGGGGAGGGGTGGGGGGGCCTTCTTGCTCACACTGAAGTGCTTTCAGGTCGATGCAAATAAAAATGCATCACCACTTGACAGGTCTGACAGTCTTCTCCTGTTTAAAATGTGATTTTTTTTTTTGCACTTAGGGTCCTTGACATTCATAATCAGGCCTATTCACCTTAAATTATAAAATCCTTTTATAGCTCTTTTTGGCCTTTCAAGAGAGACCTGAGGTGGTGAAGACTGTGGTTGATGGTTAAGGTTAAGAACATAGAAAATCTCTAGCAAAAGATTCTAAACTCTAAGAGATTATTTCCATTCAGGAAACAGTACCATGAAGAATGAGTATCCATAAGGACCACACTGAAGTAAACTTTGCATGTCTCAGGTTAGGCGTGCTTGTCTCCTTCCCCTGTGAATCTAAAACAGTTGTCTAGCTCAGTAAATCTGCACACTGTCTCGTGGGGAGTAAATGAGCATGATTTATATTTACAATTTAAACCTTTTTTTAACGGAAGAAAAGCTATTGTGTATAAAAACTGCAGTAATGTTACGAGTAGCTACATGGCAATTATTTACATAAGTCTTGCCTTGTTATTTCCTTCTTTCTTATCTTGCTAATATTTATTTTGACTCTTCAGCAAAGCGACTGACTTCATTCAGGATGAGAACAAGGTCGAAGGAATGGTGCCACCCAGGTAGCTTTTAATGACAAAACTGGTATTTGTTTTTTGTTCCTTTTTGTCTTTCCCACTGGCACATGGGAACAGTATGAAGCATCTAAATGATTGGAGCTTTGAATTACAAGTTTCCAAAGACAGTTGTTAGGTGTTCACCAAATAATTGCATTTAAAAACATTTTGTTGCATTTCCCAAATATTCTAATAGTTGAAACTAGATTTGAGTTTGACCAGGTGTGAGTAAATTGAAGCATCTTACCTGAATCAAGAGACTTTGTTGAAGAGTGACTAAGTGAAATCGCTCAAAATAATCTTCTTCAGACATTTATTAAGTGAAATCTGATTCTTATCAAACAATTGGCATCTGAGGGTGCCTTTGTATTGAGATGTCTATTTATATAAAAAGAAGGAAACAATTCAGATTTTATTCATTGGCATATATTAGTTTGTGTTAATCTGTGGTTCTCAAAAAAGTAGGTGTTAAATTATGAATTATGAAGAAATTAAATTATGAAGAAAACTGCTAAAAGTAAAAATCCTAGATCTTCTTCAGTGCAACTGAATCAGAAAATCTGGGAGTGGGACAATCTGTTTTAACAAGTTCTCTTCCTGATTCTGATTATTAATTATCATTGGTATAAAATCAGAAAGAATTCCCTGGGCCAGAGAGATAGTATAGTGGTTAAGGAACTTGTATTGCATGTGACCAACCATTTTGGATCCCCAGTACCTTATTTGGTTTTCTGAGTTCTGACAGAAAAGACCCCTGAGCTAGCGTCAAGAGTAAGCTTTGAGCATTGCTGAGTATGACCCACCCCCTCTTTAATAAAAAAAAAGACCAACAAAGAATTCACCTCTGTTGTTTTAAATTTATGGATATTTTTCAGCAAAAATATCCTAACTCTAGATAAAATCTATATATTTTATTTAAACTTATTAAACATCATGGGGATAGGAAGTCAAATTTGGGAAGCTAAGATCTACAATGCCTAGAAAAAGTTTTATTCCAAATATTTTATTCGGTGGTGTTACAATACAGTCAAATTCCTTTTCAACTTGTCAACTCCTTCAAGGACAATAGTGACTAACTGGTGAGAAGAAAATGAGTAATGTATATACATAAAGTATTTGGATTCACATTTTACTTTGTTTTATATCCTGTGCATGAAATTGTCTGACTCCATATTTGTTGCTTCTCATTGTCAACATTCTGCCACATTGAATCATTTAAAACTGAGAGGGACGATTAAATCAAAATACAGGGATATATTCTATAGTAAGGAATCAGTCTGTCTTTTAAAAGTCACTCACTTTCATAAAAACTCCTTGAATTTTTCATGTGATCAGAACAAAGAAATCTACAAGGGAAAACACTGTTTTTGAAGTAATACTGACAAGTGGGAAGAGGCAGGTTGGTGCATTTTTAATGAAAGACCACCTTGGGGTTACATTGTCCACCGAGAATTATGGTCTGAGAATAAAGGGGGAAAGGAAAAGAATAAAAATTATTACAAGTAAATTTCAATACACTTAAAGTAAAAGTCAGTGATTTTAATGGAAATTGAAAATATATATAGCACAGTGATACATAGTTTGAAACTGGAGAGTTGTATCTTTGACACCCCTAACCCATTTCTCCTTCTCTTCATGTGCTCAGGTCCAGATCTCTCGAAGCAAAATGAATGCTTCTTCAAAAACTCTGCTCTTTCCTCCTTAAGGAAAGAGCTCCAAAGCCAAAAGCCCGCCAGTGGACTGGGCTTTGCGAAGTCAAAGACCAACACTCACATGCAAATCTCCTGGTAACTACACCTAATCCAGGTCTAATCAAAAGCTCACTGACAGGGCCCCCAGTCCCTTCTACCAAATCCTCTTATGCAAAGCACTATGGAGAGGGATTGGCATAGGAATCACACCTAAGAACAAAAGCATCTCAAAATGTATATACATGGGGGCTATAACATTACAACTTCATACTATGAACTCCATGCAACTAGATGGTTATCTCCAAATATCCACAAGGTCCTTGTTCATTCTATTCTGTTCAAGGATAATTTTAATGTGCTGCTCTCTGTTTTACTGAAAGGATCATGTTCTCCCGCCTGAGGCAAGCCAGCATGACCCCTCCTTTAATTTTAGCAGAGCTAATTCCTAATCTGCGATCCCAAATATAGCCAGGCTTCTTCCTGGTAAATCTTAATTTGTCCCAAGCTGAGACCTGTGGGGGTTAAGAAAAAAAATGCCCAAACTAGATTGGGCATTGGACTCATAATAAAAATTATTATCTATCCCGAGTTATCAAAATAAAATTGGCTTATCAATTCCTGCCCTCAATCTCCTTTTATATTCTGCACAAGAGGGATCTCTTTAGAATGAGACCCTGATCTTCACTTCACTTGTCACTTGTCTTCCCGTTGATCATTTGCTGAGTGGGCACCAGTAACATCTCCATATGTCCTGTCACATGCTAGTGTAGCCCAAGGGCATCTGCTCGCTCCAGGAACATAAAGACCCTCAAACCATTCCATCAGGTCATGGGAATGAGGTCTATAATTGTTACTGGTATTTGGCATATCAAATACAACACGGGTAAATGATTTTTAGACTGCAATGACCCAGAGACACTTATGGTGGCATCAAGCAAGAGGATGTGAGTGATTTGGGCAGGATAGAAGTACAGGGTATGGATTTCGGCAAATGATTAATAGCCATATTATGGAATGCCTCATAAACCAGATAAAGAAGTTCTTTATTCCATCAAAACAGTAGTGAAGTGCTATTTAAATATTTTAATCATGTAATCTATACAAGTGCTTTCAAATGATTATTTGGTCACAGTGTGAAGAGGGCAAAAACTTCCCGTGTAGATTAATTAGGGGAAGTTATAGTACTTGAGGTGAGATGGAAAGGTGCAATTGATTATAATCTTTTATAAATAAAAAAATCATAAGTTTTGGTGGATTTAGTAGAAGTAGCTGGGGAAGAGTGAATGAATGGCTGAAATAAGGAGAAAAGGAGGGTGAGGTGCTATTGGGGCCAGACAAAGACACATTTCTAAAACAAGGTTACAGTGCTTGAATTTGATTCTAAATGCAATGGAAATCTATTAGAGTATCTTGAACAAGAGAAAGACAAAGTTTCATATATTTTTGAAAAGGCAATTTTACTGTTTTTAATTTGAAGTACAGAAGACACTGGTGACAGCTGAACATTATATTCGGGTGTCAGGACTCTACAAGGATGTTGACTAGCGAATTCATTGTGACTTGACAGGCCTATAAAATTGACAAGAAGTACTTCATTTATGGAGAATCCTAGTGTAACCTAACAAGTGATACGAGGGCAGTAGTGGAGGATCTTGTGTATTTTGGTGGTGGTGGTGAAGGTGCATTATCTTTATCAAAACCATAAATGTTAACATCCTGTTGTCTAAACTATCACTTCACTTGTATCACTTGTCTTCCTGTTGCTCATAGATTTGCTTTAGCAGGAGCCAGTAATGTCTCATTCATTGGGAGTGAGGTCCATTATTGTTACTTTTTTGCATATCAAATACACCACGGGTAGCTTGCCAGGCTCTGCCATGGCTCTGGGTTCACCCCAGGGGCCCAGTCTTTTTCCATGTCAGACCATCAACCATCCAGGGCCCCAGGGCAGAGCCCTAGGAGTGGACAAGCCTGTCTCCTGTCTGCCACCTGTCAACTCAGCCAGGCACTGCAGCCACACCTGCAATTCCTCGAGAGGCAGGGTCTATTGTCTAAACTATAATAAAAATTAAAACACAGGATAAAATTAACATAAGCATGATAATATGTTAAAACATGATAGAAGGTCATCTACAATTCACAGAAATTTTTTGATGAGATTATCTCTGATGCTTCATCAGGCATTTGCATCAATTATTATATTTTGTTTAACAAATAAAGGAAACCCCATTTATTACACTTTAAGGAAACTCCTTAAGGAAAACCTTCAAAATGCAAGTCACCCATACGTTCTGGCTTTGCTGCTTTCCTTACGTGAGGTTACAGAAAACGACTCACTCTTTTGTATCAGAGCAAATGAGCAGAGGAAAGAACATAGCAGAATCTATAATAAATGGATTCACAGTCATGTATCCTGACTCCTCTGAAATGATCTGATTTCTCTGACAAAGTCACCTCTGCTATCAGCCTGTGAGGTGGATTGACACAACCTGACATGTTAAGTAATTCCTTTCCTTTCAAGCTGCAACTACTGAAAGGATTGAGTCATTTGGTTTTGAAAGGAAATTTATCCTCTTGAGCTTCTTATACCATGAAAGACACAAGGCCTATCATGGAAGCCAAGGTCTTCTCTGCTCGCATCTGGAAGTCATTGCTGAGCAACTGCCCGGCTTCTCCTGTATAAACACTGCCTTTCTTCCCTTCATCTTTCTTTCTGATGTTAAATGCAAAATGTTGGTGAGAAATCTAATTTTGATAATCAAGAAATATTTACTTGAGAAATTTACATCAGATAAAGCCTAAAAAGATGAAAATAAGACCCAAACAAAAGGCCTGTTATTTGACTAATCTCAGAGGATTTCCTTCTCTTTCTCTCAAGCAGCTAAATTCAGATAGATAGGCTGCAAACACAGATGACAGAGGACAGTCTTTAGATGGGAAAAACATGGACATACTTTATACTTTTCGCCTAAGTACTTTCTTCAATTTATGATAAAATGTCATAGGCTTTTGAGGTAAAGCATATGTACATTCAAAGGAAAATCAAGTTGTCAACTACTGTCTCTCATAAAACAACTTTTTTTTGAAATGATGGTGGTCATAAGCAGTTTCATTTTCAAACATAATCTCCTGGTGCTGGGAGGTTTCAGTTTCTTTGATAAGACAAATCTGTTATACATTTTAAACCTTTTTCATATGCAGAAAGCTGAAGGCATTTCTGTTTTTAATAAGCTACAATATAAGTAGGAAAATACGTATGTTCAATGATCATTTAGCACTCAGACCAACTAAGAAGTTATGGTTTCACTGAGAAAAAAAAGTAGATGCTATCACCTAGGAAGGGTTATAATTATGTTTCTAAGTTTGTCTTTTGGGCCAATCTTAGTGAGTGCTCAGGGGCTCTTCTTAGCTATGTGCTCAAGAGAGACCCCTGGTGGTGCTCAGGGGATCATATGTGGTCCTGGGTATATTTGAATCAGGGGCCACCACATGTAACACAATCATCTGACATCCTATTCTATCTCTCCAGCAATGATAATAAGGAGTTTTTGAGCACCTAATAAGAACTTCCTGTTGCAAGTTTTTATGTATGCTGTTTCATTTACTACTCAAGAGCCAGACTTTAAAATATATATATTATTCTCCAAATTTCATTGATAAAACAATGGATGAAGAACTGAAATAAATGTCATACATTTATCCAAAAAGCCAGTATTTGAGATGGGAAGTATTTTCATTACAACTTCAAGCTATCTCTCAAAAATTGCCAAATGATGGTATGAGTTCTAGAATCTATTTCCAGTTAGACTAACATGATCATATCCCTTAAGTTGCTGTTTCCTCAGTTAAAATCATTTTAATACAAACGTTTGGAACATCACAGATTTTTCCTAAGTTTGGCATGATGTTTAATTTTTAAGAATTGATTTAGTGATTTTTTAATTCACCCTTTAGTTTCTCATTTATTTCTCATTTATCAGAAAGAAAATTTGTGACAAGTGAAATTTTAATACCGTTGTCCAATATTCTCCATCTCCAATTTTATTTCTTAATATTCTCCCCTCTTCCCACCCCCACAATTGCAGAATATTCTAAGAACTTTCAGTGAATTCCCTCTGTCGAAGTCTCCTGCTGGCCAGCTCCCAAACCACCTGGACTGAGTCAACTGTGAGATCACTGCAGGGTTCCCAAAGGTAACAGCTTCGGATACTAAGTCCAGACAATGGGAACGGATTGATGCCAGAGGATCTAACACTCCTCAGAGAATAGTATAGATTAATAGTTCACCTCTGGCTTGGCTCAGAGACATGGATGCCCTTGAAACCTTCATGGTTACCTTGGAAACCTCTAATGAGAATAAGAATTGTTTCTATTTGGAACCTTGAGTTTGTGTCCCCTGAAACTATGTTGCCATATAACCTTCGATGATCCCTTTATTACATACACACTTATGCCTCTACAAAGCCAATAATTACTCACCTTGAATAAACTTGTAATTTGACCACCAGTCATTAGCTCATGTCTACTGGTTCCCTATCAATAGCTCGCCTTCATGCCTATGATCTATCATCAGTCTTAGACTGGTTCAAACAGCCCTTCACTCCCATCAGTGCGGGACACTGACACCACTCCTGGGCATCTATCCCAAGAAAGCAAAAATACTACTCTGAAGGGACATATAAACACTTTTGTTCATGTCAGCATTATTGCAATAGCCAAGGTCTGAAAACAACCCAACTGTCCAGCAACAGATGAGTGGATAAAGAAATTGTGGTACAGCTACACCATTGAATAGGTACTATGCAGCTATGAGAATTCATGAAAACTTATAGTTTGTTGTGACTTGAACAGAACAGGAAGAAGCTATGATAAGTGAAGTGACCAAGAAAGAACAACACAAATAACAAGTTACCTCACTCATATGTGGAGTGAAAAAAAATTAAGCAAGGGGTTTGATAGTTCTTGGTTGTAAACCAAACAAACCTGAAGTAGGGTTGAGACATGTTGGGGTACGCTGGGTACCTGTACATAATCCAGGAGCAGGGAATGATCACCAGGGGATCGGTGACTGGTGGACAGAGAAAGACGCAAGAATCCAGCAAAGTTTCAAAAGGCTTTATTCACACTTGTTCTGGTATATAATCCAGCATTAGGAAAACCCCAGACTTTAGGTTCCTGCCTGGGCCCAGCCATGTATAGGTTTAGAATCCTAGGCCAAAATGACTGCCACCATATGTTAAAGCCCAACAGGGAAGAGAAGGTAGAGGAGGAGAGGAAGAAAAGGCAAAAGGTGAAAAAAAGGCAAAATGGCAAAAGGGCAAAAGGGGACAGCTTTTATAAATTTTCAGCCCAGACCAACGGAAAGCGTTTAGGATCAATCCCCTTCAGGTAACTTCTCCCAGGACCTCACATAGCCCCATTGAAATGTTAATGATGCCCAGCCAAGATTGCAGGTCCTTGGTAGAAGGGGGAGGGGCATCTGAGATGAACTGTATCTCCGAATAAAAAGGCATGTATCTGTATCAATGGATAGTCTACAGCCAGGTATATATTTCTCCAAGTCTTCACAGGACTTCTCATCTTTACTTCATAGTTGATTTGTATATTAGCCTTAAGACTTATTAGAGAGCCATGCTTGCTTGCTTGGAGGCAAACAACATTTCTCTCTGGTCTAATTACTTAGACCAGGTAAATATACATGTAATATTTATGTAAATATACATATTTACATGGCCAGGTAAATATACTGGTAAGATCTATCTAATCCCATGATGATTGTGGTAGCATGAAAGAAAATATTTATATCAGCTAACATAGAATACATGGCAAGATATATACTGCCACATAGAGTCACAGATTCAAACTGTTTTTTTTGCCCTATATCTACAAAGTGGCCTACAGGAGGTAACTCCAGGTAAGATGCAGAGGCTCTGGGCATCAGTGTACTGCAACAGAGATCTGTGAATTAAAGAGACTGAAGGAGGGGAGGGAAAGGTCGTTTGGTGGTGGTATCTCAACTCTCTAGTAGAGAGCATGATGTAGCAACAACACAAGAATAAAACCCAACAATTTTATTTAAGAAAGCTGGAATGGTAGTAAAGAGGTGGGGCACTGGCCTTGCATGTGGCTGATGTGGGTCCCATCCACTAGTGTCCATATGGTCCCCAAGCCAGCCAGAAGTAATTCCTGAGCATAGAGCCAGGAATAGCCTCTGAACACTAGTGGGTGTGACCCCAAACCCAAAAATAAACACACACATAAATAAAACCCAGTAGTTTCAATATGATGAAAAATAATAATAATTCAATTAAAACAGGTTTAAGAATAAATATATAACAAAAAGTCTAAAGAAGAAATATAATGAAAGCTATATACTATTTATATTTTAAGTAACTTATTGATTTTTATGTAAATACAAAACTGTAGAGTTTCTAAATTTTCACTAAATATACCTAGTAACTAGTGAAACAATTAAATTTTACAAATGTGAATTTGAATATAAGAGTGAAGATAATTAAGAAAAAGTTAAGGGGAAACTCTGAATAGGTCTATAATAATACAAAAGTGTGTCTTATCCTAAGTAAGTAACATTGCTTTTATGTTAGAAAATAGATATTGCATAACTGTCTTCATCATAAGTAAAAGCTTATAATAAATGGCTATGAATGTAAAATAAAAACAATCAGATATAGAACATTCAATATATATTCAATATATGCTATATATTCAATATATGCTAATTTGAATTATAGCAAATAATATATGCAAATGTGTAAGATTCCTTAGCCAGCTAGGAATAAAAAAATCCGCTTTGGATGACTGGAGCTGTGGGGCCAGCAGTTTGGGCCCTAGGGAGCAGAAACAAAGGACCATAAAGTTGAGTCTCCCTGTTGGTATTACTGGTTTCCAAGTTGACAAGGAGGGATGGAACCACCCTTTCTTCTAAACTATTTTTGTGATCAGGGTTTTTCCAGTAACTTTGTTATCAGTGACCAATGAGCTCTGATCTGACTTTGCAGTCAGAGTCTTTCATAGGGGCACATACAGGAGGGAAGAGATTTAGGAATTTGCAGGCTTAGGCTGCAGCCTGGCCCTTCGTCCTCAGAGCGATCAAAAACCCACAGAGCATCTGTTCCTCAAGGTCTGTGGGGATTGCAAGAAATCCCCTTACTTACAAACCACTCTCAAATCTCTGTGTTTGCAGAGGGAGGAGCCAAAACAAGGCTTATGTCCAGAAATGGAAGGATCGTGCCCTAAAGGCGCAGGGAATGACCAAAACCTCCCCATGGCCTCAGGTAGAAAAAAGCAGATGCTTCAGTAGCACCAAAGCCAGTTTTAAAGAGGAAAACATGTTTGTTATTTTCAAGGCTCCCACCTGTGAAATCACTCAGATGCTAACAAGCTCCATTAAATGGATTTTACTCCCCAGCTTCAGTACTGGATGTGTCCTGGGCATTCATACACCAGTTGCCATTCTCTGCTTTGGTCAAGTGTTACGCTGACAGTCTCAAAACTGTCTGGTAGCCTCAGCCTTCCACTCCACAGCAAAAGGGGTGAATGTTTTATTTTGTTTTCATCTTTCATCCTGGGTCTTTGGCTGCTTTCTTGCGGAGTAGCCGCCTGGCCCCGAAAGCCTCTCTGTTCCTCTAGGACTCACCCATGGGTCCCCAAGGCTCACTGCCTTCTGCAAAAGCCTTCCGCTTGCAGCACCTGGCGACGTACACTGCCCTCTACCCATACAGCCTCTGAGTACTGGGTTTCCTGACCTGGGTTTCCTGTCTCCACAGCAAGATGTTCTATGCTTGCTCTCTGTCCCTCTCCAGTTGTGGTACCCTAGTGTTAGGCCAAATGAAGTTATGATATTTTTTCTGATTTCTTGGGTGTTCGCTGCCACCTCTCATTGTGCTTCTCCATCTGGCGGGTCTTTTTCCGGGTTCTACGGTTTTGGTAATTATCCTGTTGTCTATATGGTGAGGAAGTGAGTCTTTGCTCTTTCACAGTTTTGCTGGAAACCTACATAGCAGCTTTTATTGCTACTGCAGCACATTTTCCAAAGTCACTGAGTCAGTTCACACTCCCATCAGCATTTTCTGAGTGTGAATTGATTACCATCTTCACTAAAGATGAACCTCTCATTTTTACCATTCTAGAGAGTAGGTACACAATTATTGCTTTATTTCCCTTAGGACTTAATGATTCATTCATCAATTTTCTGTGCATCATATTTGCCAGAGTGGATATTATGTCTTTTAAAATGGCCTCACTTTTATAAAATGGTCATATAATGTCAATAGCAAAAGCATAGTAAGTTTTTTTCTCCCCTCTGAGGTCTGAAATTTTACTATTTCAGTGGTTTTTAATAGTAAGAAGTTTGTAATTTTCATAAATTATAATTTGACCGTTTAAAATATCTTGGTTTGTGCTTTTCAGCATCCTTTCATTCTTTTTCTACTATCTAACATCACAAAAATACTCTCCTCTATGTCTAAGATGTTTACTACAATTTTGTTTAAGTCTGCAATTCAGCAAATTAATTTTTTGTCAATGGTGATAAAGGAATAGATACAAAATTGAGGTACATAAACAGCAATTGTCGCTGCATTGTTATTGAAGAGTCCTCTTCTCTCTGTATGATATGCTTTGTCATAGATTAGGTAACATGTATAGATTTGCTTCTTTTCTATGTTCCCACCCTCCCTCCTCCCATAAATCACTTATACATTTTGTGTCAAAAATACTAACATAGTGTTAGGGCTTATGAATAAAAGGAGAGGATAGGGGGAGAGACGGCACCCCCCCCTTGGGGGTCCCAAAGTCCCAGACCCAAGGGACCCTCTGTGTATTCCATGACCTTAACAGTATTTGGGGTCAGGGGTAACCATGGCAGCAGATGCCAGGGCCTAGTGGGGTCCCCAGCCGCACTCACAATCCATTAGGGCCCCTGGCCTGTGTCTAGGACCTACTCCTGACCCATCAACAGAGGAAAGAATAAGACCAAAGGTTCTGAAGGTTACTTTTTAATCCATCTTCTGCTGCTTTTCACTTCACCTGGCTGCTCACTGCAGGACCCTCTCTCCAGGGACTTCTGGCTCTCTCCTGGCAGGTGGTCTGCAAGCTGCTTTCTTCTGGGCATCTTTGCAGGCTCTCTTTTCAGGGCCTCTCTCTTCTGGATGTCTTTGTTCAGAGCATCTCCTTTCAGGTCCTCTCCCAAGACCGCTTTTTTCAGAACCTCTTTTCTTGGATCTTTCTGTTTCAGGCCTTTTCTCCTCAGGGCCTCTCTTCTTTCAAAGCCTTTGTTTTTCTATGTTCCTATCTCAATTTCTCTAAGTTTCACAGGTTTGTCCTGTTTCCTCTGTTTCTCAGTTTCTTTGTGTCCCTATCTATTTCTTTGTTTCTGTGTTTGGTCCTGTTGTCCTGTTGCCTATAGCCCTGTGGCCCTGTGGCCTTGGTGCTAGCCCTCAGGCTCAGGCACCAGGCCATGTAGCTCTGGTGCTGGCCCTCGGGCCTAGGCAACAGGAGCAGCTGCTCTTTCCTGCTGGCTATCCGGCCCAGGCTCCAAGAGTTGCTGCTCTCTCTGGAAGTCCCAGATGTTCTCCTGGGGACTCTATTTATAGTTTTAGGTCAGGTTCAGAATCATGGCCTCAACAGTTTAGCAGTCTTCCCAACTGTTATAGTCTGGGGTACTGGCCCTTTAGGAATGTTCTCTAACACATAGGGAGACAGATAGTGCCAGCAGTAAGGCACTTTTCTAGCATTGCCTCCCTGTGCATAGCCTGGAAACTTCTATTATTTTGAAGGAATATATCTGTCTTCCTTCTAAAAATTTTGCTTTAGACTGCACACTAGTTTCTATTGAGTAGATTTCATGTTTCTTTTAAAATGGTGGTAGTTTTTTTTTTTTAATACACCTTTTCCTAGGCCATTTCCTATCTTATACAAAATAGATATGCTGGGGCATCTGATTACAATGATTTCTTCAAGATTTTTGTACCTGTAAATAGCTGAGTTTATGTGTTATTTTATTTTCAGGTTTAGAACTAGCCTAGCTAAGTTGGAGTTAGAGAATAGCTCTTAGTCAACCTTAGGTAATTACAGATGATTTTTTTTCAGCTTTTTAACCTTCTTGTATATTTTAAATAAATTAAGTATATTTATAATCAGGTCTTTAAGAAGGGGAGTAAATGCCAACTTACTTGTTTGCGCTAGACTGAATGGAAATAAGGAAATGGAACCAATTAGTTCATTTCCTTTTTCCTCACTTGTGCTTTGGAGTTAGGAGAATGACAGTTTCCCTCAGAATGTTTGTCTTGTCCCAGGATGATATTAAAGACAACGTTCAAAACACCTTAATTTGAAATGTATAGTCATCTTTGATTTATGATATATTAAAAAATATACTCACTATGTGAGTATATGCCAATAAGTCCTCACTGTTTTCAAGGGGAAAATAAACAGGAATATTCAATTATATTACTTTGTATTTATATATATTTTTTAATTTGGAAAAAGGGGTTGCATTACACCTGGTGGTGCTTGGGGGGCTTCTCTAGGCTCTGTGCTCTGTGGTTGTTCCCAGTGGTGCTTGGGGGACCATGGAGTGCTAAGGGATTGAACCTAAACTGGGTTTGACTGCATGTAAGGCAAATGATTTAATCCTTATTTACTTGATGGCCTCTGATTAGATACTGTAAATCCTCATATTTATACTTATGTTGAAAATAAGTCAAGTCCTAAGTCTAAATAACAAGAACTTTAAATTTCACATATTATACTTACCATAATGGATTTGAATTTATTTCTTTTTTAACTGTCTGAAATTGCTTAAGTGACATTGGAATTGTCATTACCAGAAGAACAGGATGAAATTTGCCTAGAGAATCCCAGTGGGCCTCCCTGCTTGAGAGCCTGCTGTGAGAATTCTGGTGGGTCTGTCTTCTAGAGAAACTGCTGGTAGAGAAGAGAGAGAGGTTCCTGGATGAAGGTGGGCTGAGAAGAGAGAGAAAATAAAGATTAATAAAAGGGGCTGGAGTGATAGCACAGTGGGTAGGGTATTTGCCTTGCACACGGCTGACCTGGGTTCTATCCCGGAATCCCACATGGTCCCCTGAGCACCGCCAGGAGTAATTCCTGAGTGCAGAGCCAGGAGTAACTCCTGAGTGTTGCCAGGTGTGACCCAAAAAGCAAAATAATAATAATCACTGTATCACTGTCTTCCCATTGTTCATCGATTTGCTCGAGTAACATCTCCATAAGTCCTGTCACAAGCAAGTGTAACCCAAGGGCATCTGCTTGCTTCAGGGACAGGAAGAGCCCCAGACCATTCTTCAGGTCATGGAACTGAGGTCCATAATTGTTACGAAGTTTTGGCATAACAAGTAAATAATACATGGGGGAGCTTGCCAGGCTCTGCCGCCACATGCTCCTCCTGTTAGGAAAAAGCAATGTCTAAGAAATAAACATGGAGGATCATTGGGTTGAGAAGGTAACAATCACACCATTGCAAAGAAATGTTATTCTCAGTTTTTGTGGGCAGGTTGAATTTATTATTTCCTCTGCTTTTTTCACCTACCCTCTTCACAAACATGATAAGAGGTGGGGCCGGAGCGATAGTTCAGCGGGTAGGGCATTTGCCTTGCTCGTGGCCGGCCCATGCCTGCCCGGGTTCGCCTCCTCAGCATCCCATATGGTCCCCCCTAGCACCGCCAACAGTAATTCCTGAGTGCAGAGGACTCAGGAATAATAACATATTATTATGTAATAATAATAATAATAATAATAATAATAATAATAATAATAATAATAATAAAGAGCTTGTGGACTTGTTCCTGTATCCATTGGTCAGGGGAATATGCAGTCATTGGCCCTAGAAGCATCTGGAGCCTTGACTGAACCCCAGTACTGTCAGGGACACTGTTTTGAAAACTGACATTCAGCTTTCTTTCATTTTGACCTGTTGGGCTTTCTAAGATTTAGTTGAAGAAATGTGTGCCCACTCTACCTTTAAAATATTTGTCTTTAGAGAACCCGGCATGTGATTCTAGTGGAGTACCTTCTGTGTACCACCAGGACCCATAATAACTATAAAAAGCTCTATCTATAAAAAGAAAATCCAATGATAGAATTGACTTCCCTCTGGGAGAAATAACAGGTTGTTTATAGCACGAGAAATAGAAGGGATTTCAGAATCAGAGAGATCATCAGAGAAGTCAAACATCATTATACTCTGTTTTTGTTGTGTGAGTCCTGGGGAAAGTAGACCTGGTGGACTCAGTGATGAGATGTGCTTCCTAGAGCAGAAAGGTAAGAAAACATTCTCCTAATCTCTTTTCAGTGAAATATGGCTTTAACATGCAAGGAGTGCATGTACTCACTGGGGTTTCAGCACCTTGAGAGTCTACAGCGTAAGATTTGCACTTAGATTTACTGCAGAGTGGAGGCATATTACTTAGACGAGCCCTGGAGAAAAGATAGACGATACGTCCAGATTAGCCCAGGGTCTCCGGAATTATGAGCTCCAGGCTGAGGGAGCATCACTCTCAGAGGTTTCCTGCCTGCTTCTGCCTCACTCTGCTCAGCCTTTTCTCTGGGAGTTTTGCTTTTCAATTCACTCAACTAGGAGGTTCCAGGGCCACACACTCTAGCTGCCTTGTCCGCAGTGGCTGGAGAAAAGTGGGCTCACTGATCATGCTGTGATTATCAGTCCTTTCATCGGAAAGTCAGAATTGGGAACCAGAATGTTTTCATTCTCTCTCTAGGTAGTTGGATCGGTGCCGTATAACTTGGGGAGTTCTTAGTTGCTTTATGTTCTGTTAGTAAATTAGAGCAATAGGAGGTGGAAGCATTGAAGATATGTGTGTGTGTGGGGGGGGGATGTGAGGGAGGGAGGAAGGAAGGAAGGGAGAAAGAGATTATGTAGCAGGAACTTAGATGAAAGATAGAGAACTTCGTGATTACACTGAGATTCCTGGTTCTAGTGTTTTCTGAAGCAAGGTAACATTTCTGCGCTTTGGTTCTAACAGTCATTTTTTTTTTGATCTTTACAATGAATGCCTTTTTCTAGGCATAAGACAGCCCAATTGATTTATTCTCCTTAAAATCAGTGAAGATAAGCACATGCGATACACCCTAAGGGGTATACAGAAATGTTTGGAGCAAGGGTTATTCTTGAAGGGAGTTGTGGCCTGTCAGCCAGTTCCCTGTACTTGGAAATTAATGATAATGGGACTCACTCATGTCCCTGGGCTGGTGCGGCCCATCTAGGTTACCCATCTTAAATAATATAAAAATCAGAAACAGCCTTATTGCAAAGTCCACATTGTCAATAATATAAAAGAAAAATTAATTATTCGGTTGCTTTAAACGGTCTTTGAGAAGAGAAAATTTATCCCTGTATTCTTAAGGACTGTGCAATGTATTGGAAAGAAACAAAGCCAAAGCGACCAACTTTCTAGTCTGTTTGTGTTCTCATGCAAACCCCCAGCCGGGACTTTTGCTTTCATTGGGCTCTTAATCAGATCAAAGTAAATAAATACTTTGCCTCCCATGGCATACAGGAATTACTTAATAATAATAATGACAATAATAATAATCTATTATTATTATTATTATTATTATTATTATAAAAAGCCAACACACAATCTGTAGAAGTCAAACTTCTCAGGAAATTTCCTGGACCTTCAGTTCATTGGAATTATTAGTTAGGTTTGGTCTCCCATGCTCCCATCCCCTAAAATCCCATCACAACAGCAACAGAACAATAAAACCACTTTTGAGTAGAATTTGCTCTCACAGTGAAGAGATAGATGTACATGAATAGAACAAATAGGACCAGGATTCTCCATATGAAAGTCATCTAAGAGGAGGAATGAAGGGTTAATTTTGTTTATACTAGAGTTAATGATTTGTCTTGGGAATCTAGGTATAAATTCTAGCTGTTGTTTGTGGATGCCTCTGCAAATAACCAAATGTTTAGCAGATGAAGTGTTTGATCTTTTAATTTTTTTAGTATAGAAATAGCAATAGGAAATCTGATTTTTCTATTTTGTCCTTTTAAAATTTCAAATCTCTCTCCATTACTTGTTTCATTTAGCTGTTTGTTTTTCATAAAGAATAAATGTTGATTGTAAATAAAATTGAAATCATTTAAACGATAACAAAATTAAGAATTAAAGTTCTCTAGCCATTAATCCTTTTGTCAACTTCTACTTGGCAGAACAAAGCACAGTTACGGTTTCTTGCAGCTATTCCAAAAAATGTCAATGCATGTATTGCCATATTTGTCCGATTTCCACATTTATCCTCATCTAATGGCATGGAAAGCTACTCAGAGTATGTGAACTAAAAATATATTTCAGAATAACGTATATTCTATACACCTATTTTTTAAAACAATAGCATAAAAATAAACCAACTAAATAATACAAAAACACCACAGTTGATAAAATAACACACACATTGTGCTTCTTTCTCAGAGGTTGGAGGTTTGGTTTTCTTTTAGATAAACAAATGTTTTCTACTTAAGGACTCTGCTTTTTTAGTTCTAACTTGAATCTTTGTGAGTTAATTTAATTACCATAATAATACTCCTCTTTATCCAACGAAGACATGGAACAAGCCTTTGCATTGAAACCCGTTCATTCAAATGTTTTCTAATATCTTAGTGCATGCAGATAGGAACAAATCAGCTGTCATGATTATGCTTTATGAAAGTTGAACTTTAGCTCTGCTCTTCTATGCCTGCACAGCTTTAAATAAAGTGAGATTTCCTACTTATTCTATAACCTTCATTATGCCTGTACAGTTTTAAATAAAGCAAGATCCCTACCTGTTCCTTTAATTTGTCAGAAAAAAATTAGAGGTGCAGGCACTTGTAAAGGGAGAGATTATTCTCAAAGTACTCAGCTCTTAGAACTGAAGTGTCATAGAGAATCTCTCATTTTGTAGTCAATATTCCAAGACTTGTAAATGTGAAGCCTGCACCACCCTCAAAGGGGGAAAAGTAATAATGTCTTCTTTTTAGGAAGTGAAGCTCATAATTTTCTACTTGACTACAGGCCTTGGGCAAATTCTCAAAGATCTTGCATTTCCGTTAAGGAAGCAGTGAAAGGCTAACAAAGCGGCAGTCCCAAAATTAAAATCAGAGCTTTCCAAAGTATACCCTGTCTCTCCCATTGTTCAAAATTGTTCAGTGTAACAGCTAAATAAGGGTTTTCGCATTTACATCATGTTATTTAGGATTCAACCATAATTCCATTCCTAATTTCAATTACCATAATAATCCTTTGGTAGAACAACTTTCTAAAAAGTAAAAAAATCAAAGCAATTCCCACTAGGAACTCTCAGTACTGACTAATTACCCAAATCAACATTTAGCCCACTGGTTGTATGATTTTATTTGCACTCACAGACTTGTGTGGCTCTTTTCTGATTCAGAAGACTAAGGATCTGAGGACCAAGCTGGAGAGTGATCAACAATGGTCAGGTTGTTTGCAGAGAGCAAGTTTCTGTTTCATAGTGAAATTCATTTGCTAATGAAGTCTTACATCGGTTTGGGATATTTTTACTTATTTTTTTCTGGCCTGGTTTGTAAACTGTATGTTATTTCCACAATATTTACTCCCTCCCTTCATTATTGTTTCTGATGTTGTTGTGACACAACATGTCTTATGGGGCCTTTCTAAAAAGCGCTCCCTGAAATGACTTAATCTCAGTCTGTTTTATACTCTGTGTCTATTAACACAGAATTTTCAAATCTGTATATTTATATGTGTATATGGTATATGTAATATTTACTGATAATATCATTTTATATCTTTATTATTTTATTTATAATTTAGTAAAATAATGACATATTGGTAAAGCTTATGGTGTTTATGTATAAAGTTAATGCACCCCAAAGTGTGCAATTCTATTGTCCCTAAATTGTTTCTAGATCTATCTTCGTTCATTCCTATTTCTGTTCGAATTGCTTGGATATGTACTTTTTATTTATTTTTTTTCAATTTATTTTTATTTATTTTCATTTTTTATTTTTTTATAAGTATTTTATTATACCACCATGAGATATACAATTACAAAGATGTTCATATTTGGGTTTTGGTCATACAGTGTTCCAGCACCCATCCCTCCACCAGTGCCCATCTCCCACCACCAATATACCCGGTTCCCTACCCTCCCCAGCCCGCCTCCATGGCAATTTCTTTATTTCTTTCCCTTTCTCTCTATCTCTTTCTCTTTTCCTTCCCTTGCTTGGATATGTACTTTTTAACCCAAGGACAACTGTTTGTTATCGTTTGTCTTTTTATAGTCCATGGATTACTGAGATCATTTGTATTTTTCTTTCTTTCTCTGACTTATTTAATTTAGCACAAAACCCTCCAGTTATATTTACATTGTAGCAAACTGCATGATTCAGTTTATTCTTACAGCTACGTAGGCCATCATTATCCTATCCATTCATTATCTGTCATTGAATATTTAGGCTTTTATTTCCTCAATATTGAACTAAGCATTGCAATGAACATAGTCATGTGTATACCTTTTGAGTTAAATATTTTTTGTATTTGGGAGGTGGATGTCAAGATTGAGTCATCTGAGAGTTTAAATCTTCTTTTTTATGAATCGTCATGCTGTTTTCCATAAATGTTATAGCAGATGATATTCCTGGAGAGATTGTATAGCAGGTAGGACACAGCCAACCTGGGTTTAATTACTGGCACCCCATATTGTTCCCTGAGCACGGCCAGGAATGATTATTGAGAGCCAGCCCTGAGTATTACCAGGTGTGCTCCCAAAAAACAAACAAACATACAAACAAAAACCAGATGACATTCCTCAAGCAATCATGATTGAGGGTTCCTTTTGTAACACATTTCCTGCAGTATTAGTTGTTGCAAGTCTTCTTGATAAATATCATACTCACTGGTATACCATGATATCTTATTGCTTTGATTTGCATTTCTGTACTAATAAGTAATGAAGAACACATTTTCATATGTCTACTGGTCATTCTTATTCTTCTTCAATGACGTGTTTATTCATTGTCTTCCTTTATTTTTTATGAGAAAATATTTTATACTATTGTTAAGCTTTGTGAGTGCTTCATGAATCTTGAATATTAGCCTTTTTATTTGATGTGTGCAAATATTTTCTTCAATTCAGTAGGGTATCTTAATGTTTTTATTCTTCCTCACCTCTGGATAACTTCATCTGTGCAGTGGTGCTAAGACTCCAATCCCTGATTTTATAACCCAGAGTCTCGACAAATCTTCAAATAGACTTCCTTTCAAATCTTCAGAGACTCACCACTAGTTTTTGCTCTTCAAACTTTTTATTGCTCTCAGAAATAGTGAAGCATTAACTTTCTGAGATTCTCTCCCTGATGTAATACTTAAAACCAGTCACAAAATAGTTCTCTTGTGTATAGTGTGAAGTTCATGCAGCAAAACTCAGAATACAGTAAACTCAGATTTGCCTGGCCAGAACATAAAAGTTTGGTTTTCTGAGCAGAATATCGTTTTATGGAATATTTTATGTCTCTAAATGTCTAGAACATGTTTCAGACATAGGTGTGTGAAAGAGCACAAAAACATATTTGAACCATGTTTTGTACTTAATAATAAGCTAAAATGAATTAGTAGAAGTTGATTTTTGCTATCCCAGGTAATCATAGTTGAAAAGCACCATCTAATTTTGGTGCTTGCAGTATTATTTTTGTCAGCTTTCTAATTTGTGCCCAAAGTAGCATGCTATAATTATATGCTAGTTGGATAAAGAACAAAAAATAATTTAGAGATGATGACCGTCACTTAGCAAAGAACACATGATAACACCAGGCATGCCTTCAGATTTTAAAGAATTGGCAAAGAAATCAATCTTCAAAAGATGGATTTCCATGTGAATTTTCTCCTTACACAATGAACTCATTTCCATAAATTATGATTTGTCACTTGATCACTTCACTTGATCACTTGAATCCGTTATTCATCGATTTGCTTGAGCGGGCGCCAGTAACATTTCCATTGGACCCTATCACGTGCCAATGTAGCCCAATGGCATCTGGTTGATTCAGGAATATGAAGAGCCTCAAACCGTTCCTTCAGGGTCTTGACAAGGAAGTCTGACCATCTTGTGGGTGGGTGGCCACATGATCTTTTGACATCCCGTGGGATCCAGTAACAGAAATGATTTGTCACAAAGCAGGCTAATTGTAACTTTATAAATATATTCTGTGACCACCACACATTAGTTTCCTATGCCTGATGAACTTTGGTTGGCTGAAGTTTGTTCCAGAAACTTTATTAACAAGATTTTTGAGAAACAATTTTCCTGTGTTCTTGAATGCTAAACTGTGCCTTGAAAGCTGAAGGCAAATTTGCCTTTTTATAAAATACTTAGAAGGTTAAGGAGAAGAGGATAGGACCTTGACTTACACAGGGGTTCAGCTCCTGGCATACCATATGGTCTCCTGAATCCCATGACTAGTGCTTCTGAATGACTAGTGCTTCTGAAACCCAGAGTAAGCCTTGAGCACAGTCAGGTGTTTAAAATTCAACATATTTACTTGATGCATCTTGGTATTGATAACTTGGGTTTACTATTTTCTGACACACAATGTACCCTCTTCTGTGGTTTTAAGTAACATGGTACCTTAGGAACGTTTTCTTAAACAAATTTATCTATTGGATCTGTTGCATCAGGCTGTTTCCTAAATTCTAAGAAAAAATGTAAAAAAATTTCATCAAATCTTTACTGATTTTATTCAATAAAGATTTTTATCCATTTTTACAATTTTTTGCTTTTTGGGTCACACTAACCAATCTTCAGAGCTTATTTCTGGTACTGTAAGTGCTCAGGAAATACCCTAGTGATGCTCAGGATACTCTATGTAGTACTGGACTAGAATCCAGGAATATCACATTCTATATAAGTGTCTTACCTCTTGGACCATCTCTCAAGTCCACCTTTTCTGATTTTATATCTTATCTCTCTGCCTTCTTTCCTCATCACTATCTTCTAAATACAAAACTTATTTTTGTTCTTTGTCTATTCTCTCTGTGTTTCTTCTAATTTCCTTTTATTTTATTGCTTTTTTGGGTCACATCTAGCAATGTTCCCCTAAAATGATATCTATAGCCCTGTAGGTAATAATGTTGAATTTAAAAGAACTTTGTTGGGCCAGAGCAATAGTACAGGAGGAAGGTTGCTTGTCTTACAAGTACCTGACCCAGGTTAGATTCCCCAAGCACTGCCAGGAGTCACCCCTGAGTATAGAACTCTTAGTAAGTCCTGAGTACCTCCATCAGTGGCCCCATAAACTAAACTAAATAAAAAGTTATTAATTATGATTTGTAAATAATTAAATACATACAGACAACTTGGTCATTCAAAATTTGAGTTTATGATTTGATTTTGACTTTACCTGATAATGTTAATGGTGAAGAACCATTATAGTAAGCTCAAAAAATTTTTCAAATGTAAAAACTACAAGAAAGGTCTTTCCCTCAAGCTTTGCAGCGATGATGTCACTGCTGCCAAAGCAGATGAGAAAGTGTGGACCACAATGTCTCAGTCTGCAAGACCATTTTTGGTGGCTTCTAAGATTTTCTCCCGCCTCAGTATGACCAGCCTTCTCTCACTCTTTAACTGCAAGTTTGCTTTCAGCACTGTGGACTGGGAAATGAAACACAAGCACAAAGTGAACATCAGCAGCGTCTGGGGGAGGTAGTCGTCAGTGCGTGGGAAGCACCAGGACATGGGGACAAAAAACTCTGTCTGCTTCTAAACTGCTAACCCTAGTCACCAGTCAGAAGAATGGTAAGAGGTGATGCGGTGCATGTGTGTGCATGTGCATGAGAGAGTTTGTGCAATGGAATGCTACACAGCCACCAGGAAATAAATGAAGTAATGATATTTGCCTTATAAATGGATAGCCATGGAGAGTATCATGCTGAGTGAAATGAGTCAAGAGGAGAGAGACAGATATAGAATGATTGCACTCATCTGTGGGATATTTAAAAAAAAGCATAATATGGGACAAAGACCACAGACAATAAAAATAAGGGCCAGGAGGACTAGTCCAAGTAGAAGGGCGGAGGATGCTTTCCCCCCTCCCTTCACAGACTCTCAGAGGCAGAAAAACCTTGCACAACACAACCACAGTCATCCTCAAGGTCTGGACTCCATAGCTGGACACAGCCCCACCCAAGGGAGAAGCCAAATTCAAGCCCAGGTATGCGGGACTCCAGGCTTTACAGGAAGCTGAAGCTGGGACCCCCTTCACCCACCTCGGTCCCCTCCACAAAGATCAGAGCGGCCCCACCCAGAACTACTGCTAATGCTGTCAGCCAGAAACCAGGTACTCAGGTGCAGGGCAGAGCTTCTGCCTGCCAGCTCTATGCTAGGCTGATGGGGTGTCCTGGAAGGGGGCCAGGTTCTGGTCCTTGCCTGCCCATCTGGCCCTCACAGACTCTCAGAGGCCGAAAAACCTAGCACAACACAACCACAGCCATCCTCAAGGTCCAGACTCCACAGCTGGACACAACCCTACCCCCATGGCAGGCTGGCACCTGGTATACCCTTCTAAATACATCCCATCACATCTCATAGTAGCCCAAATGTGTGGACACAATGTGTGGTCTGAGGGAACATATCAAAAACTTCCTATACAGTGGGCTCAGATGGCACAATGGAGTTTTAAGAATCTCCAATGACTTTTGTCTAAGACCATATTCACCAACTGTGTTTAGAGAAGTGGCCCCAACGAGCAGTATAGAATAGATTATTCAGTGTGTGCATAGGACAAGCTCAAACAGAGTTTGAGACAAATGTGAAATAGGCGTTGTCTGTAGGTGAGGTGGTAGTGAGTCCTGCAGTAGAGAACCACTGTATTCTGGAAACCCAGAAAGTTAATCCAAGAACAGGATCAGCCAGATTCCCACAGATCAACCCAGAAAAAAAAAAGTGATGACTTTGTTTATGTAATTCCCTTATATGGGCAGTAATGATCAACATAACTGATGCAGGCTAAAGGAGCAGGCAAGGGATACGGATTGAGGGTGTGGGGGAAAGTGGGTCTCTGATGTTGGTGGGGGCACACTGGTGGTGAGATTGGTGCAGAACAATGAGTCTAACAACTGTATTGTGAAAGCTTTGTACTTTGCAAATCACAGTGTTTAAATAAATGAAATTAAAAAACTAAAAGAAAGTATGCTTACAGGATCCCTTTGAATAGTCTCATGGAATAAGACAAAATTTTTATTGCCTCTTCTTTAATAAAATTTACTATAAATTAGTTTGGTCACATTTGTAGTAGAAGTTGCTGTTTTGAGATGCAGCTTCACTATGCTTAGAAATCTAGAATATTTCATCTTAGAAATTTTTACTCCAGTGATGTCTCTGTTTCTCTCATGAGGGAGGAAAATGTATACTATAAAATTTAAGGATGTTTAAGTCTTCTCTCACACAATGCATGATGTAATGAAAATATCCAGAGAGTTTGGAGTGTAATTTATTTAACAGGCAAAGTTGACTCTGAGCAAAAAACTTAGACAATAATCAGATTTCCAATGTCTTACAAATGTCTTGACAAAACCACATTTTGCTAGGATGGTCTTAAGCTGGCGGATGGAGGAGAAAATTACAGTTTGAAGAAATTGTTCTTCTGAATTTATGCTATGGACTGAGAGTTTGTCCACTCAAATTTACATAATGAGTTCTAACCCCCCAAAGTTGGTATACTATTTGTAAATGGGTCCCTCTAGGGACTCTTAAATCATAAGAGTGCATAAATCCTTTGTGAATGGGATTAGAATATTTTAAAAGAGGCCCCAGAGATTTTCTAGCCTCTTCTACCATGTGAGGATACACAAGAAATTAGCAATCAGAAGTAGACTTTTAACTGACTATGTTGACATCTTGACCCTGTAGTTTAACTTTTCAGTCCTGTAATAAGTAAATTTCTGTTGTTTATAAACAAAATATATATATATATATATATTGTTATAACACCTGAACGTTCTGACATATCTACAAGAATGTGGTATATATTCCCTGTACATAGTGTATATTTCTCCAGCTAAGACTTGTATATATACCTGTTATACAAATAATAAAAATATAGTTAATAAAATATAATCTACAAATAAGTCAAATAAGATAAATAAAATGATAGACATGGCATGCATTATTACAAAAAATCCAACACCTCATGTCTTATGTTGAAATTCTGCCCTCAAATGTGATAAAATTAGAAGGTGGAGCCACTGACCCACAATCCTTCCTTCCCTTCCTTCCTTCCTTCCCTCTTCCTTCCTTCTCCTTCCTTCCTTCCTTCCTTCCTTCCTTCCTTCCTTCCTTCCTTCCTTCCTTCCTTCCTTCCTTCCTTCCTTCCTTCCTTCCTTCCTTCCTTCCTTCCTCCCTCCCTCCCTCCCTCCCTTCCTCCCTCCCCTCCTTCCCTTCCTTCCTTCCTTCCTTCCTTCCTTCCTTCCTTCCTTCCTTCCTTCCTTCCTTCCTTCCTTCCTTCCTTCCTTCCTTCCTTCTTTCTTCCTTCCTTCCTTCCTTCCTTCCTTTCTCCTTCCTTCCTTCCTTCCTTCCTTCCTTCCTTCCTTCCTTCCTTCCTCTCCTTCCTTCCTTCCTTCCTTCCTTCCTTCCTTCCTTCCTTCCTTCCTTCCTTCCTCCCTTCCTTCCTTCCTTTCTTCCTTCCTCCTTCCTTCCTTCCTTCCTTCCTTCCTTCCTTCCTTCCTTCCTTCCTTCCTTCCCTTCCTTCCTTCCTTCCTTCCTTTCCTCCTTCCTCCTTCCTTCCTTCCTCCTTCCTTCCTTCCTTCCTTCCTTCCTTCCTTCCTTCCTTCCTTCCTTCTTTTCCTTCCTTCCTTCCTTCCTTCCTTCCTTCCTTCCTTCCTTCCTTCCTCCCTCCTCCCTCCCTCCTCCTTCTTCCTCCCTCCCTCCTTCCTTCCTTCCTTCCTTCCTTCCTTCCTTCCTTCCTTCCTTCCTTCCTTCCTTCCTTCCTTCCTTCCTTCCTTCCTTCCTTCCTTCCTTCCTTCCTTCCCTTCTTCCTTCCTTCCTTCCTTCCTTCCCTCCTTCCTCCCTCCCCTGCCTCCTTCCCTCTCTCCCTCCCTCTCTCCCTCCCTCCCTGCCTCCCTCCCCCTCTCTCAGTCCCTCTCTCCCCTCCTTCCGTCCCTCCCTCCTTTGCCTTTCCTTTTGGGCACAAGAAGAGCTTTTCCTACCTTCTAAGGGCAGGGTACTTACGGCTGTTCTGTAGGAGCTATAAGGGCTACACTAAACAATGCTGAGGAGAAAAGTGCAGTGCCAGATAGTGAACCCAGGTCCTTTTCCTTCAAGGGATCTTCAAGGGATGTGTTTTCCCACATGAGGCATAGTCAGTCTCTAAGATTGTAATTAATTTCTTAGTACAGCAATAGGAAATGAATCCATTATTCTTCAATGGGCCAGCATTAAGAACTTCAGTATCTTTTGGTCTATTTGTTTCTTCATGTATAGAATGAAATTTTTATGATATTTAATTTATCCTTTTTAGCTAAAGCCCTAAGGGTGGCACATTTTGTGCAATGAAGCCTAACTCAGATTTGTCACTCTTCCTGACTTTATTTCTCATAGGAAGGGGACAGCGTGACCTATTTAAGAACCTCAGGGAATTTCTACAATATGTTAGTTTGACTCCAGTGTCAGCTGCTCTCTCTACTCTGGTCAGTTAATACAAATAATGTGGCTTCATGACACAGTGAACAAGAACTCTGTGTCCCAGCACAAGTTCCACAACAGGTTCTCAGGCTGGGCCGGGGCTGAGATGCAGTAAAGTCAGTAAAGAGGGTCTTGCTGGAAGCGCTCGACACAGTGAGTTGATTTCCTCATGCTCGAAGGACTTTTGCTGTGACTAAACTCACTGTGTGAATTACTTCACAGGGTCCACAGCCAGATGAGGAGGCTGTGGCTACAGATAAGGACACAGAGCCTGCATTTACCAGATTTACTAGAGCTTGTTTTCCATTGATAAGTCATCAGTTAGGATGAATCATCTGTTGCCCAATCTCCCTTGTGGTCTACTCAAAGGTGGCCAAGTAGCAGTTTTGTCACTGAATAAAATGTAAGATTTTTACAAGGGCTGCATATGCTATCAGGTTTTATTTGCACCGGCTGCAAATAAAGTCATTACATACACTAAGATAAATGAATAACGTCATATGGAGTGCAGGGACTATATCTAAGGAACTGAGAAAATAATCCTGAATATTCTCCAGGCACAAAATAAAACATTTGCTCACAAACTTTCAAACATATCACCCCAGGTCAGACATTTTAAGCTTTAGCTATCAAGATACATAAATGTTTTAATAGTGTAAGGACTATCTTTAAAGGAAGATACCTACCTAAGGCCAATAAGAACCGTTGGTTAGAATGACATCCTACTGGAACCAAATATAAAATTCTATCTTCTGTACTTTTTTAAGATTGAAAACCTAAATGTCTGTAGAATGATTTTTGTATTCTGTTGTTTGTACTTGTACCACAATGGTTGGATCTAAGAACCCTGTTTCCTTATCACCTTTGTGACTGTCCTGTGGTGAGACCAGTATTTGCTGTGCCTTTTAGTGGTAGTTTCACAGGGGCTAATGGAAATATAGAGGCATATTGTTCCCAGGTTCCCATAAAAGAAGCAAATGACTAATAAGCAATGAAAACACTAAACTATTAATTTATATCAGGGACCACCACAAAATATGGCAAAACAAAAGCTAATATTGTGCAATGGGACTTGATGGTAGCTGATTTATGAGAAATTTCACATTATAATTGGAATAGTTTAATTTACTACCTTACTAAGTTTGACACAACTATAGTTTTCAATTTCTTCTCATTTGTCAAACAAACTATTTCTCAGAGAAACACAATTAGTTACTTTGGTGCTGATGCTTCAAGGCCACAATTGTGACTGGTTAATATTTTGCCAAAATTTTTGTTAAAATAAAATAGACTACTCTCTAATCTGTGTGGAAACGCTGGGGGTTGGAAGAAGGAGTCCTTTCTTCTAGGGGGAAAAACACTAATTTTGCTTTGGTTTCAATACAGTATTCATTTCTTAGTTGAGTTATAAACAATTCAATGTACACAGCTTACTCAGTTTGGGATAATGTTTGGTTTTAGGTATTATGAATAAAAAAGATTTTAATAATTCTTTGAATTTACTCTATTTCAGTATTAAAGAGAACATTTACAGAAATTGCCTTTTTGTTCACTGTCTATTTACCAAGTTGTGTAACAATGGTCAAAAGGACCTTCATCCAATTTTGAACCAGCGTAAACAGTATTTACTGAGGGCAATCAGTTATTGGAGAAGCTACCAACTACTACTCTACATGCCAATGGAAACAACTTCTTCCTCCTTTTCATTTTGTCATTTTACCTCCCAACTCCTATTAGTATTTCTGGAGCTTGCCTGGGTTTTGGACAATGGACGTCTTCAGCTGATTAAGAAGTGTTTCAACACAGGGCTTACTGATCTCTGCTTTGACCATGCGGGAACAAAGGCAGTCATGGAACAAAAAGCTTCCAAAGGCAGAGTCAAAAGAGCAAAGCTCTGGCTCTCACTTATTTCCCGGTCAAGTGTTCCTACCTGCCCCTCCTTGGCAGTCGAGTGGTGATAACACACATAATTTGCCAACAGCAAACGGTGATGTGTGATGTAAACTAGATCAGGAATATAGAAGAACGTTGCAGTTCACATACAGGGCACACGTGAGGGATTTCTGATATATTTTCCCTGAAACCATCCCTTGACTGGCCAGTCTCCTCACTGCCAACAGCAGCCTCTATATTTCACCCTGGATACCGCAAAATCTGGGCAGTCCAGGGAATAAAGTCGTCTTCCAGGCAAAGAGAGCATTCTTCCCACCTCCTTCAGCTCCCAGCTGCGTCCGATGCCATCACCCCAGGGAAGTGACCCATTTTTTCTCACCTCACACGTAGTGTTCCGCCCAGACCACACACCGGGACATGAGAGTACAGCTTTGCTCGCCCACTGCTTCAGTCCTGTGCCCACTCTTCTCTTCCGGAGAGATTCAACACACCTCATTGTCCTTGTATTACACCCACGGTTTACTCTTTCCTGATCCCCTGGTTCAAGTTGTCCATTAATGTTCTCCTGTCCCAGAGGCATCGGTGTAAATTTCCTTTCATTATCTTTTCTCAGGATGTAATTCGTTTACTGTGACTCAGTACGAACTCAAGTACTTTGAACAGTATTGTTTGAGAATTAGGAATGGGTGTTGATAACATTGCAAAGATTGAGCCAATTTTTTTTTCAAACGACTCAGTCCTGAGACAAACCCTAAGGATGAAATTGCAGAGAAGACAGAATGGGATTTAGAAGACTTTGAAAGCAAATGAATTTACAGGAGAGAACGCAGCCTTCGGGAAAAAATAAAAAAGCTAGAATTATTTTCGTCTGCAGGTGAAGTATGCAGAAAGCTGGCTAGCTTCTCTCCACATTCACCAGAAAAGGAAATAGGCAAATATTTTAACATCTAGCAAGAAGGATTTAAGTTAGATACAAAGACTTTCTTAATAACATGAAAACTGTTAAATATTCCACTCATTTTAAAAGAAAATCTGTGAAACTTTTTCTAGTAACCTTTCTGTGTTATAATGTGTTCTACTTACATAGGATGGTCTAAATAAAATATTTCACAGGATTTTTTAAAGGACAATATATTTAACAGAGCAATTTAGAGAAATAGGAATTGTAGTAAATATTTCTTTCATGGCTGATACTATTTCTGTAAGCAACTGGGTGTGTGCTCTTTATGAATTTGTTAAAATGGTTAAGTGGTAAACATAAAAGTTGACACAACCATTTATAAAAGCACAGTTCAAAGACAGCAAAATGCTCACAATTTAATTCAAGCCTATGCCACTAATACCTTTTCATCATCTTTTTTCATCTTAAACTGAAACTGTACTAATTAATCAATTACTTCCCATTACCCTCTCAGTAGTCAATGGTCAGACTTCCGTTTTCATTTCTGACCTGCATTTGAGTACATGTCCATTTTGATGCTCACCCCTACATATAGAAGGGGCTTCCCAAATACAAACACAACAAAATATTCATGTCCCACCCTTTCTGCTTGTGGGAAGAAAATGTGGAAACTATGTTCTGTTACCAAACTTGCTCAAATGATTTCTGGCTCATAAGCAAGTAATTTGAGAGAAAGGACGTTTAATAGTATTCATTTGGTTACATCTAGTTGGAAAAGTTTGGTCTAATACCAGTAGTTTTCAAGTCATGTTGAGGTGGGATTACCATGGTTCTCTGGGTGGGGGGTTATGGTTAGCTTCCTGTCTGGAAAAGAGATTTATTTTCGATATTGGGGTGAAGCATGCCCCCTTTATTCAAGCAAGTTTTTACAAGGACTTTTAATTTCATTCTGGAAACTCTTCTCAGCCTCTGTACTTTCTGGTCATTCCACAATTTAATCTATTCATTATGCTCCAATAAATTCCTTCATGCTGATATCTGCTATGATTCCATTGTCTATTTTTAAGACACTTGCTGGTAAATGGGCATTGTTTATTTCCCTATGTTTATTCCTCTTGGAGATATTTCCATCTTCCTTTGGGTGACTGAAGAAAATGAGTTGGACTCAAGATGACCAGCAGTTGACCATTCTGATGATGCATTGTTAATGTGGTTTTGTGTGATAGTGCTTGGGGTAGAGGAATGTAAGGTTTTGAAATGAACATAACAGATAATATGAAGAAGTCCCCACTTTTTCATTAGCATTTTTTCTGAGTATCTCTATATTACAGAATCTTTGCTCTTCCAACCCTAAATGTACAAAACACTTTCCTTATATTTGAGACCTTAAATACATACTCTCATCTGATACAGTCTCCTTTCCACTGAACCTAACGGGGATAAACCTGAGTTTTGTGGTAAACCATTTAGTTAAGGGCTGCGGAGGGAAGAAAGTTGCTGTCATTAGGTGTTGAGTCATCATCTTTGTTTGCACAGAAAGAGAAAGTGTGCTCAAATTAGACAATTTTCATGTCTGCTCTGGGTTGCCAAATACTGTGTGCTCCAGGAGTTATTTGCTTGCTCTCTCCCTGTGGTAGATCTGTGAGCCGTATGTAAGTTCTTTAAGCACAAAATCTTGACATATTTATAGCCCCCACTGTACAAACATGGGAAGATGGTTATAAATGTTCAGTTTGGGACTAATATGTCTAAACATGAAATTGTGTATCACTGTCTTCCCGTTTATCTTTGATTTGCTCAGTGGGCACCAGTAACATCTCCATATGACCTGTCTCATGCAAGTAGAGCCCAAGGGAACCTGCTTGCTCCAGGAACATAAAGAGCCTCAAACCATTCCATCAGGTCATGGGAATGAGGTCTATAATTGTTACTGGTATCTGGCATATCAAATACGACACGGTAGCTTGCCAGGCTCTGCCGTGTGGGGAGCATACTCTTGTAGTCATCTCAAAAATCCAGCATTTATTGATGAACCGTGCAGCCACAAGCGGCCACGAGAGCCAGGCTGTGATAGGCTGGTCTGCTGGATGGAGTTCTGACGAGGAAGAAGTCCAGATGTGGAAAATGGAGTGGGGGGGTCATCTGGCTTGTTGTGAGGCTCTGCTGGGGTGGTGGGCCAGGGCTAGAACCTGCCATCCCCTCCGGGCACCTCATGAGCTGCTGGGCACAATGAGAGTCAGTAGCAGCTCTGCATCATGTCTGTCTCTGGATCAGCATACCTGGGCCGGATTAAAAAGACTGCAGCAGGGTGGATCTCGATGAGCCGGACTGTGATAGGCTGGTCTGCTGGGTGGAGTTCTGACGAGGAGGAAGTCGGATGTGGAAAATGGAGGTCCTCATTGAGTGGGGGGGTCATCTGGCTTGTTGTGAGGCTCTGCTGGGGTGGTGGGCCAGGGCTAGAACCTGCCATCCCTCCCGGGCACTTCATGAGTGGCTGGGCACAGTGAGAGTCAGTAGCAGCTCTTCCCCATGTCTGTCTGTGTACTTGGTTATAAATACTAAATTTCAGTATTTTTCTTTATACTCCAAAAATGTCTTCAAATTTCAATGTTTTTCTTTATACTATGTGTTGATTCTTTTTTACTATTTTTTTGTGGAGAAAGCAAAAGAGAAATTTATTAATAAGATGCATATATACTGTATACATGAGAAAAATCCTACAAATGAAATAACTCTTTAGTGTCTTGGAAGTCATCTTTAGTGGTTCTAGAAACCATCTTTAAAGGATTTAAGTAGTGGGGGCCAGGCAATAGCACAGCAGGGGAGGGAGTGCTTTGCACATGGCTGACCCAGGTTTGATTTCTGGCATCCCACATGGTTCCCGGAGCACCCCACATTAGGAATTCCTGAGTGCAGAACCAGGAGTAACCCCCGAGCATTGCTGGGTATGACCCTAAAAGCAAAACTAAACTAAACTAAAATAAAGGATTTAAATAGAAAAGAAAGGTGAGTTAGTGGCTTGGAAGTACTGACAGGATAATGGGTAGATCCATTGCCTTGGGGCCAACCCAAGTTTCCAGGGTGTGACCCTAGAAGCACACACACACACAAAAAAACAAACAGAAGGAAAGGTTAGTAAGGTTCCTAGCAGAGTATAGCAGTACCATTTGCATTCAGCTTTCTCCTTTGAATCTTAATGGAGATTTTACAGGCAAATAAATATTCAAACGTAATATCCATTTAATTAATTAATTAATTAGTTAATTGCTTTTTTGGGTCGATGCTCAGGAGTTACTCCTGGCTCTTCACTCAGGAATTACTCCTGACGGTGCCGAGGACCACATGGGATGCCGAGGATTGAATGCAGGTTGGCTGCATGCAAGGCAAACGCCCTACCCACTGTGCTATCACTCCGGCCCCATTCTGGTTTTAGGGCCCCTTCCATAAAATAAAACTTTGAAAAGTTGTGGTTTGAGACCTGGAAATTTTTGCTCCCCCAGACCTTTAGCTTCCTCTTTGTCCAGAAGCTCTCTTGAAAAAGACATTGTTCTGCCTGAGGGAATTTACCTTTCCTCTAGGAACTTGACTTTTCTTGTAAGAATAAAAATAACATTTCCCTAATTTGGGGTTTTCCCAAATTTTACATTCAGATAAGTGTAAATTTAGATAGAGTGTATATTTAGATAAAGAGTATTATTGACTTGTCACCACAAGTGATCACTGATTTTGGGGGAACAATACTTCGGTGTTTTATTTATTTTTTTTGGTTCAAAATTTGTTTTCTGAAGATCGAGAGATATTTGTGATGGAACCCTGCTTATATTCAGTGATATTTTCTCGCTGAAACTCAAGAGTCTTCGTTTAATTTAGGTTTTGGGTTGGTTTAGTCATTTGCCTTACTGATGGGAGGTCATCAGAAAAGAAATGTTTCAGAATTTAAAGCTCAATAGTAAAAAAGAGACCCACCCTGGTCTACTCCCACCTCAAGTACCCTCCCTGGGGGCGTGGCTGGCCCCATGTGGTCACTTGTCACTTGTTTTCCTGTTGCTCATCAATTTGCTCGAGCAGGCACCCAGTAAACGTCTCTATTCATTAGAAATGAGGTCCATTAATGTTACTGTTTTTGGCAGATATGTATTCGATAGAATACACCACGGGTAGCTTGCCAGGCTCTGTCATGGCTCTGGGTTCATCCCAGAGGACCCAGTCTTTTTCTATGTCAGACCATCAGCCATCCACTATCCAGGGGCCCACGGGGCAGAGCCCTGGGGTGTAGACAAGCTTATTTCCTGTCTGCCACCTGCTGACACAGCTAGGCACCACAGCCACACCTGCAAACCTGGAGGGGCAGGAAAAAGAATGGTACTGAAATAAAATCAGGTTCTCAGACAATAATATAGAAATGAAACTCAGAAGGAAGCTTTCAGAATTATGGACAGTTAAAGCATGACAACAAAGTTAGGTGCATGAAATGGAGCAAGAGAAATCCACAAGTGGTGTTGAATAAATTTATTAGTCATAAGAAGGAAAAGAAAGAAAGAGAAAAAAGGGAGAGAGAAAAAAGGAAGGGTGAAAGGAAGGAAAGGAGAAACACCTTTTCACACCACATATTGTTGGGTGATGCCCCTATTTAGCTTCCAGCCATATTAAAATTAATTCAGAATAGATTAAAGACCTCAATATTAGACCAAATTTTACAAAAATACATGGAAAAAACAAGCATAATTCTTCATGCTATTGACTTCAGCTTATGCTTTCAATGGTTTGATCCCACTGGCAAAGAAAGCAAAAAGCAGTGAATAATAATACTACATCAAACAAAATGTTTCTGCATTGAAAAAGAAGCATGACTAATATAAAAACTACTAAATGCAGAGGGATATTTAAAATATTACATCATGAAAATGACTAATATTCAAGATTTATAAAGCACTTGCAACTCAACAACAATAAAATGGGGAGAGGGAGCTAAACAGACACTTCCTTAGGAAAGAAACAGATAAAAAGATATGGAAAAAATTTTATTGTCATGACTTACCAGGAAATGCCAATCCATTTTGATTATCATTCAACAATGAGATATTACCTTCTAGACCAAGATTTGGAAATAACCCAAATACTCACCAAAAGATCAATGATTTAAGAAGTTGTGGATATTTGTAAGGGAATATTGCTCAGCAATAAGAAAAGATGAAATCCTGCATTTTTGCTAATTTGAATATAATTGGAGGGTGTTATGTTAAGTGAAATAAGTAAAAAGAGAGGAAGACAAACCCTGTTTCGTCTTATTTGTATGTTGTCTAAAAGAAAGGAAATAGATAATATCTAATGAAAACATCACTGAAGTTACCAGGTGGGGGTGTAGTGATATGGTGCAGGCTGGATATATCATAATGACAATGGTGGAAGCTTTTTGGCACTTGGTTGGTGACAATGTTACTGGGACTTTGTCAAGATAAAAACATTAAACAAAAAGAAATCAAACAAAAGTTGAACCTATTGCAAACCATTTTAACATTGATAAAATAATTTTAAGTAAAATATTTTTCTTGCAGCTGCATTTGTTATTTTCACTGTGTTCTATTTTTAATATAAAGTTTTGTTTTTTTTTAAAAAATATCATGGACAGGAAACCAATTAGAATGGACAGATTTGATTGGGGGAAAATTCTGGGCCAAGGGGTGCACCTGTCAGAATGGTTCTACTACTTAATAGCTGTGGTCATTGAGTAGCTAAATCTTTATGAGTTTCTCTTTCCTGACTTATGAAATAGAAAATATTGAGGATGCATTTTTGGGTAAAGTGGTTGTGAGAAATAGTTTAGATTAATATGTATGTACATGTGCATACACACACATAAATATCTCTAAACAATTCCTAATACCAAGATACCAAGTGCTGCTGATATAGTGCTGCTGTTACTATAAGTCTTTTCTGTTGGTTGAAACCATTTTATTCTGTTCTTTTTTATTCAGTCTTTTTCTTTTATCTTCCCTTTTTCCTATATTTTTATATCAAAACACTTTTAAGAATAAAGAATAAGGCTGTTTATTCTAAATGATTGTTATTCATTTTCTTTGGCTAGTATTTGAATAGATCATTGCCCAACAAGTCCTATCTACTTCATTGACATTTGGTTGGCAGTTTGATGTTGTGGGCAACAGCCACGTGAAATAACTTGATGACCGGATGCATTTCAGGGGTGAACGATATAGACATAAGCTGACAGACTGTAGTTCCTCAGAGTGATAGAACAAAGAAATTTTAAACTTCTGTGCTCTAAAAAGAAGCCTTACTCTAATTTCGTCAATTTCTTGATCAAAGAGACCTCAGCCTGTTTCACACTACCCCCCTGGTATGAGGAAGGGGGGAAAATATTATTTAGTTCAGAGATCTACTGATAATATTCTTGTTTGCTCTGTCTCATTATATTCTTACTTATTTGCCACTTAGCATATTGCCTCCAACAATAAAACCTATTTTCATCTTTGCAGTTGATGATGTGTGGTTGTATTTTGCTCTATTTTTAATTATTTTTAATATTTTTATCATACCACCGTGAGACACACAATTATAAAGATGCTCATAAGATGTTCATATTTGGGTTTTGGTCATACAGTGTTCCAGCACCCATCCTGCCACCAGTGCCCATTTCTCACCACCAATGTCCTGATACCCCACCCCCTCCCCCAGCCTGCCTCCATGGCAGGTTCTTTATTTCTCTTTCTCTCTATATCTTTCTCTTTTTTCCCTTCCACATTGTGGATTACAATACATATATTAAAATGATGTCATGCGTATCTTTTGCCTGTATTTAATGCCTCAATTCTAGGTTGGTATTAGCACTTTTGACAATTATTGGCACACTGTTCCATTCTCTGTCTTACCT